>VOQK01035344.1:0-10807 GCA_015052645.1 Benitochromis conjunctus
ACCACCGCCTCTGTTCAAAGATGGCCGTTCACAGTGGACATAGATGGCTTCTTTCACCCCTCTTTCAAACCATCTGTCCTCTCTGTCCAAAATGTGAACATTGGTGTCCTCAAAGAGTGACCTTTGACCTTTAGATGCAGATGGACAGCTGAGTCTTGTCCTGTCGAGGTGGCTCTTCTATGTTGTGCCATGCGTTTATGAAGAGGCTGTTTGGTCTCTCCAATGTAGAGGTCTGAGCACTCCTCACTACACTGTACAGCTACACTACGTTGTTAAGTTGGTGTTTAGGAGTTTTGTCTTTAGGATGCACCAGTGTGTGTCTGAGTGTGTGGCTGGGTCTGAAATACACTGGGATGTCGTGTTTGGAGAAGACTCTCCTGAGTGTCTCTGATAAACCTGCTACATACAGGATGACAGTGTTGTTTCGTTTGTACTTTCTGATCCTCCCTCGTTGGTGTCTGATCTTCTTTTCTGTGCATCTTTGCTGACTTGGTGAAAGCACAGTTAGGATAACCGCATGTATTAAGAGCTTCATGTTAGGGCTTAAATCTGGGACTCTCCACCCTTTGACCTTAGAACTGAAGAAGCTTCTCGGATGAAACGTCTTCAAGCAACTGAAAGAAGCCAGACGCTTTTCTTTCCGAGCTCCTACGATGACCTGGATGACTGAGAACCTTCAGATGTGTTCCTGTGTTTGGTTTTTGTAAATTGACTCTTATGATGAAGCGTTTGATGCAGCTGTTATCTATTTTAGCACGTGACGCAGGCTAGAAACCAGCAGAGCGACCGAGTGAAGCTGCTCGTGTTTCATTCGTCTTTAACATTTTGATTTCGCCTCCCTGTTATGTGTCTAGTGTTACTACATCGGCGCAACGAGTGACGCGGCAACCAAGATGATCAACGAGGTTTCCAAACCGCTCAGCTACCACGTCCCCGTGGAGAAGATCTGCGAGAAGCTCAAGAAGAAGGATGGCCAGATCTGCGAGCTGAAATACGGTGAGGAGGGCGTAGATCTTCTGCCTCGGGTCGTGTGTAGGTGCAGCTCAGTGCGAGTGATGCTGCTGCTCTGCTAACAGTGTTTCAGCCTCAAACTCGGTTCACTCATCACGTATCACAAACAGGGCGGCTCGGGCTGTGCCGACATGGAATAAACACTGATTCATAATTTCATCCCAAACTTGGGAGTTTTTTGTGTATTTGGGAAAAACATTCATCCAGTCTGACATTGTGAACATGACTTACATTTTATTAAAAATAAACCAGGTCATTAAATGTAGTAGTATTATTATTATTAATGATCCATATTTCTCCTTTTATTATTAAAAATACTGAATTGAAGGTTGAGCCCCACAGTTCAGGAAGTCAGCATCAATAAAAACAATAATAATAGCTTAGCTGTAATATTATTTATTGAATTATTTTATTTATGAAGCAGCTTTAAAAAAGAATACATCCCTCGTTTGATACACATGAAATGATTAATTTAACTGTGTCTGGCTGATCGGCGAGTACTGGCCCTTCAAAATAAGAGCGGTGATTCTGAGAGGAATAAATGCTGACGTGAATAAACTTCTTCATCAGCCGCTCACAAAGACGGCGCAGCTGCTCGTAGATGACACGTGGACTCGTCGTCATTTTGTCCGCATCAGGCAGCCGCGTTCTGATTTAGTTTTATTTATGTGTTTGCTTTGCTTGCAGATAAACAGTTGGACCTGACCTCAGTGGACCTGAAAAAGCTTAAAGTGAAGGACCTGAAGAAGATCCTGGAGGAGTGGGGCGAGTCGTGCAAGGGCTGCGCCGAAAAGTCCGACTTCATCCGCAAAATCACAGAGCTGATGCCCAAGTACGCGCCGGCAGCCGCCAAAGCACGGACAGACCTGTAAAAACAGAAATATGTGGACTCTGATCAGACTGCAATCCAGCGCAGAGAGGAAGGCGGACCGGGAGTTTTGTTTGTTTGTTTCTTGTATTTTATTTTATTTTTTGTAATATGGGAAGAGGCACAGCTTCAGGAGTATAGATGTTAGCCTAGTCCTGATCTGCACTTCTTAGTGAGGGAGAGTGAGCAGCAGCAGTAGTTGATACATTTCACAGTGACCGCCTAAATAAGACTGTTTCCTCCATTTTTTTCGCCACATTGACTCTGACGTTCATAAATTCGACTCTGAGCCGTGATGAAGGAAATCCAAACTGTAAGAGGAGCTGGGAGTGACCGAGGAACCAAACATGGAGCAATGTGGAACGAGACGGTTCACGTTTGTTCCTCCGTGTTCTGTGATTGGGTTTGGATCTCCTGATCGCTGTCCATCGTACTACCACACAGGTGTGCACAGTGGTGTTTCCTAAAAATATTAAAATATTCACACGACTCAGAAAAGATACCAGAACTAGGCTCGTGTGGAGGAGAGAGGATTTCGGCTGGAAGTTCTCCCGCTCCCACAGATCCCCTCTGACGTGTGCGCCGCTCAGCCTAACGGCTGTTTCCACGGTGACTGCAGGACAAGTGGATGTCGCTGAGACTCGTGGGTGTTCCTGACATACTGAGCGTTCATTCGGCTCCATCCTGCCGCGGTCCATTTCAGTAAAGCTGCGGTTAGTCTTTCTGTCCCCGTTAGACTGAAGGTCTCTTCACCTGTGAACGTCTCGGCCAGTAAGAAAGCTCCACCTGCCTCAGCCCCTCCCTCCTCCACCATCCTCTCTGGTGTCAAGTACAAAAAAACCCCTCCTTTTCCCCGGAGCGGTCCCACTTCCACTTCCTGTTTGGATCATTTGTGCTCGCTGCTCGGGTTGGTTAGGATTTACGAGCGGCCTTGGGTCGAGTGCGGCGCTGGACTTCTCTTGGAAAAAGATTAGCACAAAACGTCAAACCACCGATAACGAGTGTGGGTGACTGTCAGCGAAGCAGGAAACATTTTATTTAGGGATAATATTTAAGGGTTTTTTCCTCTTCAATTTCTAATAAATACAGTTTCTGACTTTTTTACATCCATGTTAGATGTTGAAATCCACCCGAGTCACTCACGACTTGTTGATGACACTCACTCAAACGCTTCATGTGTTCATGGTCACTAAACGTCGGGAAACAACCATTTACCGCGTCTTCTCTCACACGCGGTGGAGCTGAACTGCCCCTCCCACTCTGGACTGCGGCGTCGTCTCGATGGACGCTGGATGAAACTTATTGTTTGACATAAACGGATGGCCTGTAGCTAAAGGTGGTGATAAAAGCTGTGTGTGTGATGCTGCAGAAGAGTTGTCATATGAAAAATGAAAACTTAAAATATGCTGTTGTCTCACAGTGACTTTTCATGTAAGGCCGTGTCATTTGTTACAACTGTACTATTCTACTTTTTCATTAAAATATGAAAAACTCCACGACTGCTCTCTGTGATGCACCTCTGTGTAACACTTTATCTACGTCTCATACTGCACACCGCTGCTTCTGAGAAAGACCTCATGTGTGTCTTTGGATGTAGGCTGGAGGAAAACCACCGTCACAAACAGGGAAACGCCGTGCTGCCTGTCGTATTAAACATGGCAGCCCGCTCCGAACAGCTTAACCATTTATACGTGACAGCGTTATGGAAAACCTGATGAGGTCTAATGTGTGGAGGAGAATTTAAATCCACATTTTTTTGTATAAAAACATGAGAGTTTCGTTCTTCTCTCCTGAGCATGATCAAACACTTTCCACTGACTTATTTTAAAAACATGAAACCATTTCTCTCCAAGTATGACCTACTGCTCCAAGCTTTCCCCGTATTCCTCCTGGATATTTGCTGGAAAATTATCCCCGACTTCTTTTTTTTTCCTCCAAAATGTACTTTATGTCAAACACAGAAAATGACAGAACAAAGATCTTGTACACGTCTCAATAAGCAATGAAGCAGAGAAACAAAGGTAAAGTATTGGCCACAGTATCACTAATGCTTAGTGGAGAAGAAGAGAAAAAATACCCGTAAGTAAAATAATGATATAAAAGGAGCCGTTTACAGCAGGATAAAATTACCCCCGACTTTGTATTCCATATTAACGCGTCCAACGTCATGACGTCCGCCGCAGTTGCGTCATCACGTCTCCGCCCTCCAGAGGGAAAGCGCACATTCCTATTGTCCAAGATGGCGGCGCTGGTGCAGACCCTCCGACGCTGATATGTTTTTAACAGACTTTGTGCTCGTTTCTCGGCGTGTGTGCGGTCACCCAGCGGCCCGGGGAGAAGCGTGTGTTTGCTGTAGCTGCCGTCTGAAGCCTCAGCGTCGCTAACAGGCCTGGACTTCGCTGCCCGGGCCCGGATTCCCGTCGCAGGCTCCGAAAAGTTTGAGCTCCATCATCCTTTGAAAATGAAGCGGCAGGCCGGGAGAGAGGCGAGCCCGTCCAGGGCCGCTGCCAAGCGGATACGGGAGCGGGAGAGTGCGCGGAGAGAGGAGGTGCCACCGCCGCCGCCGCCGCTGGCCCTGCTGCTGGCGGACAGCAGGGGATACCACCGCCGGAGCCGCAGCCGCGAGCGGGAGAAACCGCGGCTCCGGGAGGAGCGGGCTACCGCCCTGGAGCTCCACCACCGGCACGAGCTCAGCCTGCTCGGCCGGCCGCCCCTCCGCACCGCCGCGGCCGAGCTGCCCGCCTCCCGCCCGGGCACGCTGGAGTACAAGACGCTCCTCATCAGTAACCTGGGCTCGCAGGTGTCGGACGAGGACGTGGAGGACGCGCTGTTCCACGAGTTTAAGAAGTTCGGGGACGTCAGCGTGAAACTGTCGCACACCCCCGAGCTGGGCCGGATCGCCTATGTCAATTTCCGCCACCCGGAGGACGCCAAGGAGGCCCGGCACGCCAAGTCCTCCAGGTTAGTGCTGGGAGATCGGCAACTCAAAATCGAACCCATGTACGTGAGGAGGCGGAGCGCCACGCCGCCCGACGTCGGGTATTTGCCTGTGCACGCGCCCTACACGTACCGACAGCGCTCCCTGTCCCCTCCTGGGCCCGGTGTGAGCAACATCAGGGACCTCCGGGCCCGGCACTACGCCCTGGAGACTCTGGGCCTGAGCCGGGAGCGGGAGAGGCTGCTGGACTATTACGGCATGTTGGATGAGCGGGGTCGGCCCTACGGCTTCCCCCCCATGCCCGTGGTGGAGGATTTAAAACCCGAGGACGACCAGAGGGCCACCAGCAACCTGTTTATTGGAAACCTGGACGGTAACGTCACGGAGGCCGAACTCAGGAGGGGCTTTGACAAGTATGGCATCATAGAGGATGTGGTAATTAAGCGTCCTTCACGTGGGCAGGGCGGGGCTTATGCTTTTGTAAAGTTTCAGAATCTGGACATGGCCCACCGGGCCAAAGTGGCCATGCAGGGGCGCCTGATCGGAGGCAACCCCATAAAGATCGGCTACGGCAAAGCCAACCCCACCACCCGGCTGTGGGTGGGCGGGCTCGGGCCCGGGAACTCTCTGGCCGCGCTGGCTCGGGAGTTTGACCGCTTCGGAAGCATCAGGAACATAGACTATGTGAAGGGGGACAGCTTTGCTTACATTCAGTACGAGAGTCTGGACGCCGCTCAGGCCGCCTGCACGCAGATGAGGGGCTTTCCTCTGGGGGGACCCGAGCGCCGCCTCAGGGTGGACTTTGCCAAAGTGGAGGAGAGCCCCTCTCGTCCGTTTCCTCCCGGCTACCAGCCTCCTGTGGCACTGCCCTCTCACTATGACCTGCTCGGGGAGGCATACAGCCGCCATCGCAGCCTGGAGCGGGAGCTCAGGGGGGCCAGGGACCGCCTCTCGCCACCCTCTCACAGCGTCCTCTCCCTCAGAGAGCGGGAGAGGGCCCTGCTGGAGAGAGACTACCCCGTCAGCCCCACACGAAGCCTGGAGAGGAGGGCGGGAGGCGTGGAAGCGTTTGGGAGGAGCGGGCGAGGAGCCAGGAGCCGCAGCAGGAGCAGGGAGCGCTGGCTGAAGGAGCGGGAGGAGAGGAGGAGCCGGAGGAGGAGCAGGAGCGTGTCCGCAGAGAGGCAGACGGAGGAGCGGGAGAAGGAGAGAGTGAGGTCTAGGGTTCGTGGTCCAGGAGGCGCTGTCTCTCCTGATGCGAGCCCAGACCGAGCCCGGGTCAGAGCGCCGGACTCCACCACGGAGCCACGAGACCACTCCCCTGACAGCGGCGGAGGGGTGCGGCACCCCACCACAGCTACCGCCGCCAGCGAAGAAGATCCCCCGTCTGGCCGCCACCACAGCAAGAGGTCCTCCAGCGACCAAGTAAACAACAACCACCACCATCGAAACAGCGAGGTCATCACCACCGGCTCCCCTGCTGCCATCCACAACAACAACACCTCCTCCCCGAGCACGCTGTCCGAGTTCGCCCAGACGGCGCTCTCCAAGACGTGGCACGGCTTCTTCGCCCTTAAGAACAGCAGCTTCCCCACCGACCTGTACTTGCTGGAGGGCGGGGCGGCGTTCTTCAGTGCCGTGATGAAGGACAGCCTGAAGCTGCAGAGCCAGAACCAGCCCAGCCAGCTGAAGATCGCCCAGCGGCTCCGCATGGACCAGACCCGGCTCGACGAGGTGTCGCGCCGCATCAAACTAGGCCGCCCGGACAGTTTCGCCATCCTGCTGGCCCTCCAGGGCCCCGTCGACCGCCAGGCCCCCGCCCCTGAGCCTGGCCTCCAGGTGCGCTTGCTCCGTCACCTGGTGACGTACCTGCGGAACAAAGAAGCCGCCGGTGTTGTGAGCCTCCCCGCTGCCAAGGAGGGCGCGCCGGGGGCCATGCTGTACGCCTTTCCACCCGGCGAGTTCTCGCAGCAGTACCTGCAGGCTGCCAAGAGGACTGTGGGTAACCTGGACGAGGAGCACATGGTTATTGTGATCGTCAATGACACTAACTGAACCTGCACAGGTGTGAGCGCAGAGGAGTACTTCCATGTTGTTTAGAAAGAAAAGCATTATTATTGTTTTAGTCCGTATGTTATGAATGAAACACGGCGAGCTACACTACATCAGCAGGGGCTCATGGGAAATAAGTTTTAAAATAATTATAAAACACTTAAATGAGGCAAAAACGCTGCACGTAGGCAGCGCTTGGTCCCGGCAGGAAGTAGAAGTTATTGTGGAAGTCGTATCGTGAGAAATGCCTGTTTGTTTTCACTGTGTCACACGTGTCAGTGTGATTTAAACACGTCGACCGGAAACTTTACCCAGCCGACTGCACCGCCAGACACAATAGAGCAGGAAGAATATTACAATAAATATTAACTTCTAATAAGACATAATTATGAAGCAGTGAACTAAAACGAGCTCACAAATCAGGACTAAAAAAAGTCTCAATTAATACACAAACTGGATGTTTGACTTGTTGATTACATAAAACCACAGTTTAATATTAAAGTCATAAAGTTTAAAAAGTCAAACTTTCATAAAAATTGAAAAATAAAAATCTTTAAAAATGTATCATTATTTTAATATATTATTATGGTTAATGTGTCATAAATGAGGTACAAAATATAAAGTAGGATGTTTAAAAATAGAGATTTTAAAAAGTGAAATTTTAGATTTGGAAAGTTAAAAGTAATGTTTTAAAAAAATGTTCCAGATAAAATCCATACATCACTTTTATATTTAAGATTAAAAGTAAACTTTTTGACTTCATTTATTTGTTTTTTTTACTTGAATGTGATGAAGGCCACGCCCCCCTCCAGGTAGACTCTGTGCTCTTTAAAGGTGTCGACTGGACTTTTTCAGTGATGGCGATGAAGTCTGTTAATGTAACATCGGCTCAGCTCAGGTCCCGTCCTCATCGACCGATCTCGTCAGTACCGCTTAAACGCTTAGAAAATACAACGCAAACAGGAAACGCACACACAGGTCCCCTTCAAAGTAAAAGCTGCGCCTTTTTAAACGTGTGCTTTAAGAAGAGCGAAACCTCAGAAATTAAATATTGAAAACAAGAAGAAGACAAAAACAGGAGCTGTTTCCTCTTCATGCGTCCGCCGGGCTGTTTCATGAGCGTATCGAGTCACGATACCGGAGCAGGCTCACGTTGAGTCTAAAAGTTTCAAATGTATGGATTTTATCTCGGTCAGTAAAATATATAGTTTACTTTGCTCTTTAGGCTTTTACATCTAAAATGAGGCCTTATCTAATTATAATATTTAATTTTTTCAAAGCTTTGGTTTATTTTCCTCTTGTTTTTGACTGTTAATGTCAGAAATTCATAAATGTGACGTCAGTAAACACATTTGGTTATTCTACTTCATAAGTCGGACTTGTTTACCTCAGTGTTAATATTGTAATAATAATAATAATTACTTTCTGCTTCGTTCTCTTCTTTGAGCTGCTCAGTTTTCACATTGTTTGGTCGCCACCAGCTGTTGAGCACATCTGCACTGTAAGCAGGAAGTACCCTCACACTAAACTGTCATTTCTCACGATACGGGTCCACGCACTTCTTGCTCAGAGCAGCACTTTTTCTACTCTAAGCTGTTACACACGACACTACACCCTGACAGGAGTCTTTGTACGCTCTCTGGACTTCACCGAGCTGCCCCGAATGTCCGAGCCGAGCAGCACCAGGTGGTTTTATTCCGAGTACTGTAAACCGAGGACGAAGCGACGCTTTATCTCGGCTTCTTCTGGGACTTTTTTTTTAAGTGAGGCCGGTGGATTCCCAACCCTCCGTCCCCACCGCTGTAAAGGTTCTGTTAGCTAGTGTTTTTATCGATTTAAAATCATTCCAGGTGTTTTGTTTGGAAGGTGTAAGAGTGTGTTCGATGTTGCATGCAGGAAAAAAGTTTGGTTTTGTCAGTCAACAAAACAAAAAGAAACGCCAGCTTCTCCAGGAAGCTGCTGATCTTCGATCACATTACTGGTTTTATATTGTACACATTTATACCTTTTATTGGATTTTAATACATCGGTCCATCTGTTATCCACACCTGCTTCTTTGGTTTTATGTTTTCTCCCTGAAATTGTCATTTTTCTGGTCAGTTTTAGTCAAATAAAACCTTTTAACCGATGATTCACGGGCTGATTTTAAGACCATTCGGATGTAACGAGTAAAAGTGTTTGACACTAAATGATGTAGGAGGTAAAAATATGGTAGAATGAATAATGAAGCCAATAAATAACACTAATTAAACAGTTTTAGTTTAATGAAAAGAAGCTTTCACTGAGCTGAACTGAGTTTCATATACGACTCGATGGTCCGTGTTTATGGTTTAAACGTGTTTCATGAAGAAAAGTACACAAAGAGCAGGAAGCCTATTAATGCCAGCAAAAGATGCAAAGAATTAGGAAGAACATTGGCCGTGATTGATTTTTCCTTTTTCTAGTCCTTTACTCATTTTTAGTGTCAAAAGACACGACTAAAAAAACTCTGACCTTTGACCCAATACACGAGGGCTTTTTGTTTGGTACAACTAATTGAGTCAGTGTGTGTGGTTTTTTTTTTTGGTTTTTTTATCCTGAAAATTTCTCTCATTTTGATAAAATATTTTATTTTTTTTATTATAATTTTTTAGTGTTCCACTTCTTTTGATTTTATTCATGATTTTATACAACACGGCAGGAAAATCAGCCATAAGTTTTTTCTTTAATTTGTCATGAAGCAAAATTGTAATTAAGTCACAAGCCCTAAACTCAAAGATAAAACATCTTTATTATAAATAATTTAAAACGAATAAATACATTTGTATATATTTAATGATGATAATTGGCCTCCAGCCCACAGAGTGCTGAACTGGAAGAAAATGAATTGATTTTTTATTTTTCCTGTTTTAGTTTGTCTTTTCTTGACATTCATGGACTTCCATAATTTTAGTCTTTCTAAGCATTCATGAAAAAATTACGGTGGGAACGTTTCAAACTCTCGAGGATACGCATTTCAATATTATTTTAGCGGCTCCTTAAAAAACAGCCTAAAAATGGTGAAATATGAATAAACAAATATAAAGAATTGATCAGCTTTCAGTTGTTTGCAGGTTTCCACCTTCATCAAATCAAACAACTCTGGTGTCACATGTTTCATTTGTGTTTAAAGATTTTAATCCCCCCCCCCCCACACACACACACACACACACACACATTAATGAAAACAGATCGGTGTCAAACGTTTGTGATGACGTAGCTATTACTTTAAACTTGAGAGACTGGACAGCTCCACGTATTTGGTTTTTCTGACAGGAAACGCGCCGACGTTGTTCTGATAGTTTTGTATTTTGCAAATAAAGGTTTTTTTCTCTGACAGAATGCAGTTTAGTTTATTTTAACTATTATTAGTTAACCTAATTTTTACTTTTAAAGAATATCCAACACTGGTTTCTGTTTCACAACCTTTGACCTTGGATGACCTTTAGAGACTTTTATCACTATCTTTAAAACGATAGCAGCACAAATGTTTTACTTTGGTTTGGTTTGAAGAAGGTGGGTTTGTTGCTCTGTGAAGACGGCGCTTGGTAATCTGGACGTTAGGATCCATCCATCCATTCGCTTCCGCTTATCCTTTTCAGGGTCGCGGGGGGTGCTGGAGCCTATCCCAGCTGTCTTAGGGCGAGAGGCGGGGTACACCCTGGACAGGTCGCCAGTCTGTCGCAGGGCTAACACACATAGACAGACAACCATTCACACTCACAGTCACCCGCATTCACACCTATGGGCAATTTAGTGTTTACCAATTAACCTATCCCCTCAGACGTTAGGATGTCCACTGAAAATATTTCCATACCTCCCAGAGTAAATGAATGTGATGCAGCGCGTCCAGCACATTATCACAGACATTTACTTTACTAATGGAGTCCTAAACATGTCAAAACTCTCCTTTTAATAATATT
>VOQK01035346.1:0-13689 GCA_015052645.1 Benitochromis conjunctus
CCGCCCTAAGACAGCTGGGATAGGCTCCAGCGCCCCCCGCGACCCTGAAAAGGATAAGCGGAAGCGAATGGATGGATGGATGGATGGAATTAGAATTGTATTGAAATAATTGTTATAATACAAATAATATATCACAATGAAAAGGACAATAGTAATATTTCAGATGATTTCCATTCATATTTTGTTTATACACTATTACTGTTTTACATTAAAAACAGTACAGTTTTATATTTAAATCAGATTATGATGTGTGGCAAATGTCGCACCGAGACCCCAAACAGGGCAGTTGTTAATGTCAGGCACCAGAAAAAGATGTGGCATGTTTGAGACAGGATTTTGTGCAATAAAGGTGACATTTATTATCAAAGATATTAATAGAACATAGGTACAAACCCTAAAACCCACAATAAAAGGAATGTATGATCAAACTACACAAAATGCAGCTTCATCGACTCCTCTGTACCATTCATACTAGGTGAGCAAGCCAGTACCAAAACAACTACAGTATAAAGTTTATACTGTAGGGGACAGATCATTTGTTTCATGTCGGTTTATACTATAAACCGACATGAAACAAATGATCTGTCCCCCCCCCAAAACAAAGCCTTTAAAAACATTAGATTCAGTCCTTTGACCATGTACTCCTCTTGGTGCCTTCTGTTGGAGAGACCAAAGATAACACAGTTTAACAGCCATTAAATTGTATTTTTGCACCAAGAAGGTGATTCCCAAAGAGCTATTTGCTGCACAGCATGCTGAGCTTTTAACAAAATATAAGGAAACTGTACAAGCGGAGGACAAAATGAGAAGTGGCAGGCCTAAAAAACAATCTACAACACGTTAAAAGTATCCGAAAGTCATATTCTTATGAGATAGGACAAAAATCCAGCAAAGACCTGACACAGGTCCTGAAAGATGCATCTGGCCCTTCAGTTGATCCATCTACTGTTCAATGAAACCTCATCAGGAACGGTCTCACTGGAAGGGCGTCTGTCAAGGAGTCTTTCTTAAGAAAGGGAAATGGGGAGAAAAGCCTGAGGTATGCGAAATTATACAAGAACTGAACTGAAAAATCAGTGGCAACAAGTTTGATGGAGTGATAAATCCAAATTTGAAAATGCTGGTTCAAATCATTGTTGGTGTGTATCGAGGGGGTCAGGAGAGAGGTAAAGCACTGAGAGTCTGCAGCCATCTGTAAAACATGGTGGAGGCTCTGACATGGTTTGGGGCTGCAGGTAGGCGTGAACTTATGAACAAAGAAAAGTACCATCAGCTTTTGACCCATACGATGTGGAAAGCATCTGATTGGCCACAGCTTCATTTTTCAGAATGAAAGTGAAACATTGCCAATGCAGTAAAAGCATACCTGAATACCACAACCCGGAACTCAACATTACACTACTGAAGCAGTGTGGGATCATCTAACAGCCAACAGAACGAAAAGCAGCCAGCATCCCAAGAAGAGCTTTGAATGTCCTTCATGAGGCCTGGAGAACTATTCCTGAAGACCGCTTAAAGAAATGACAACAAACCTTAACTAAGAGTTATATATACAGCTGTGGTCGGAAGTTTACATACACTCATCGTGGGAATGGTATAGTAATTTGACAGATATTATTCATGACTGAATTAGAGTGTCTTCCTGTTGCTGTCGCTTTTTTCACCACATGAGTAGAGCAGAGCTCACGGTGCCGCTTCTCCAAAATCTGTAACCCAAAACACCAATATTAATTTAATGTCCAAAGCAATGAATGGTGTTATTGTTTTATTTTCTTCATTTTTAAGAGACCACAACCTTTTTATAGGTAGATAAAAGCATCACATTTCAACACTACAAGAGACTAAAATCTTCTGCTTCAGGCTGTAATACTGATATTTTCAGTTTTTTCACCTGTCTACATCATTATGGCCAGGCCTTTAATTTTTACAATTTCTTTTTTAAAAGTAGGAACTTAATAACAATATTATACCAGACTGTTCTTTGATGCTCACCTTGACAGATGGAAGGTAGTTTATCATGGCAGTTGGCACCCAGCAACTTAATTTGTTGTTGCTCAGTCAGGATCATCTTTGCACAGTGGTTATTTAAGTCATCTGCGCTGCTGTTCCACTCAGGAAAAATGCTTTTGGACCTCGAAATCCACATCCACTCCTTATCTTTGCCAAAGACTGAGCGTTCCAGCCCAATCCACACCCCTTTTTGCAAGTTTGTCTCATTCCGCAGGAGACTTTTCACTCCATCGTTCACTGTCTGGTTGGTGATTTCAACCAGGGAGGTGTCGTCTGTTTGGCAGTCCTCCAAGGCATCAATCCAACTTTTGGTGTCCTGGTAGAACTTCAGATTTGTAACTTGAGACAAAAAAAGCAAGCTGACATTTAAGATATGCTAACACTACAATGCAAAGCTCTGCTGACTCACCCTGATAGTCAGGAGTGTTTTGTATAGATTCAAGTATTGAGTCTACAGCATTATAATATATTAACATATACTTTTATTAACATAATGTTAAAAGCAAACGACTGCTTTCAGGCTGAAAACTCAGATTTCCACCTGATGTAGCTGTACTCCTTGTGATCACATTAGCATCGCAGGGCCCTGGACATAAGAAGAAAAAGTAAAAATGTACGCTTTAAAAATAACTTTTCAGATTTACAAAAGAAAAAAAGTCTTGTTTTAACTGCACAGTTTTTAAGTCACTTTTTTTGTTTTGTTTTTTTAGGAAAGGTTGATTGTGCTGATGAAAGTACTTGCCTGCATCTATACAGTCACTGAAACTGTGTTTTTCATGAACATTTTGAAAATGTATCTCTACTGTTTTTTGATCTTGCTTAGGAACCGAGATATGAATCTTTTGTCTGTTGAAAGAGAAACACAGAGCTGTTTAAAAAGCATGTGACAAACATGACACTCTAAGAGATAACAAATCTGCATCTTCTGCAGTATTATATTTAAAAACTAAGTGCATAAAAACAATATATTTACCCTTTAGTGGTACTCCAGTTTATACAATTTATAGATGCGCTGTAGCAACTTCCACAAATTTTATCACCACCATTAATCTCTCTACACCCTGGAGGAAACAAAACAAATGAATCCACATGAAGAGTCTTCAGGTGCCTTTAAAAACTTCTGTGGCACTTCAGACTTTGTACTTGCTGAATTAATTTATCACAGCAAGTATACTTTAAAATCAATTTGCTGTACACACTTCTTTCTTTATGGCAGGAATAAAATCATTTTTAAGCTACTAATATTCTGTCAATAGAAGAGTAAGCTGTGAAGTTTAGATTTCTTACCAGGTTCGACCTCCACAGACAAAAGAAAACTGCTGGTTTTGTATGTGATTTTAGGACATGTGTTGTAACTTGATAGTCCTTGGATGCCAGGGTAACTGAGATTAGTGGCTTCCAGTGTGACTTGGAAAGCACTGGGCACATCACATTTAAATTTCCAAATCCACTTGCCAGCTGTGCAATCGCAATTGCTTGTAATATTCCGTCCAACAGTGCACAGGTCACAGGGAGCGATTTTGATTCCTCCACCTGGAAAGTCTCGTATGGCTGAAACACAGGGCAGCTGGCTCACTGCTGTAAAACACGACGATCACATCAGGTCTGAGTACAGTTCGCATTCAGTTGTTTGCTAAAGTGATACTTTCTTCTTCTACAATAAATATACCGTAATTCATAGTTTTAAGAAAAATATAACCAAAACATGAACAAAAGTCAATATTTTTGTAAATATTCTTTTTTCATTGTCCTTTCGTCCATTTTCCTTTTTGCCAAAATGTTCCCATGCCAAAGAAAGAGCCAAGCGATGGGATCAGTGCCATTGTCTGTTAGATCTCTCTCCAAGTGCATATGTATTTATTTATGTATTTTAAAATTTCTTTTTTGTTTAATTTTATATATATAGATACATTTTTTTTCTTTAATTCACTGGTAAATAAAATGAAGAACAGAAGATGAAGATAAAATACTAGAATAAAGAAAAAAAAAGTGCCATGAACATCACAAACAAATGATGTGTCATTCGCATGCATTTGGGAGAACGACAATGATAAACTGTTAAAATGTTAAAATGGATCTGCATGGCTAGATCCAAATCCAAATAACCTTTTAAGCAATAAGTTACTGTTATACCAATGAAAAATAAGTTAGGAACATACCTAGCAACAATGATAGATGAATCACGTGCGTCATGGTCTGTAACATGCAATAAAAAGTAGAAAATTCAGTAGTAATTAATCATCATATCAAGAGTTTATATAGTTTATTTATCAAGTTTATTTCAACTTCAGTACTTACAGTCTTTGCAGATATCATTGTTAAATGTAAATATCAGGTAAATATTCAGAGTGTTTGAATAAACCTCCCCACTGTCCTCTGGCTTGTTGCTCGAGTCCTAAATGGAAATTCATCAAAATGTCAGCAGGAGTGACTTTTGAATCACTGATTATATCATCATGTAAATGTGTTCTCATCTTTCTCAAATCCAACAATGAGGGTTTTTTTTCCCCCCTAAGGTACTGTAGATGTTCAATATTACAATTTAATAGGGCGAATCAATCGTGACTGATACAGAAGAAGATTTTAATTTGATATATTACTTAAGCAAATTCATACAGCAGAAAAATATATTGTAAACTTTTTTTTCGTTACACATTGTTATTATGTTTGTTTTAATTGCAGGTGTTCCTGTGAACGGTATTCGTCATTACCCTATAAATGAATGCACAGCATATTACATTTTGCAGTGGTTGCACTGAAAGTGTAACTTTAAGGACTTCTTTGCCACGTTAGCTTAAAGTGAGATCTAAAGCTTTTCTCAGCTCTGAAAATATTTAGATTTAATTTATTGTTGGTTTTCCATTTGTCGTTATTATGTGGTATCCTATGTGGTTCACATTAAATTTCCCATGTACTGATTAGAGAAAATGTCCCTGTTTCCACATTCAATGATGTTATAGGTAGATAGTAGTCCTAGTCAAATAGGAAGCATATATAGCCTCATCAGTTTTGATGTTACAAACAAATGTATCACATAACTGGGGTTTGTTTTCAGTGTACTGAAAAAAAGCCTCATTCATGTTATGAATAACCCGTTCATGGACCACTACATGATTTCTGTTGCTGAGCTGAGTCATAACTTAATACTATATCTTTAAATAAATGGCGCCATTTTGGCCTTAAGGGAACTGATACAAACTATGTTTTAAATATTCTATTTTTCCCTCTTGCAAAATTGGAGACCTGTGCCTAAGCTGTTCCATGCCCAGTAACATATTACTACTTCATATTCTACTTCTACTACTTAATAAAATATAGACTCAGTGCAACAACCTCGATGGTAACAATGATAAAAAAAAAAAAGAACTACATTTATATCCCAAAAAGTTGATTCTGTTCCTCTGGACGTAGCGTTTTTAGTGGGAGAAACGTTGTTTATACTGCTAACACACATTTCTGTGTGTGAGACGGACACTGTCAAAATTGAAAATGATCATGGGTGAGAATGAAATCCCAATGCAAAATAAAAGTTTGATCATCTTTAAAATACTAATGCAACTTGACAGTGTGACACCAGTGATACTTGAATAACGCTGACTGGGACTTGAACTTCAACGACAGAATATTGCCAAAAGTATTTGCTCCTCTGCCTTCGCATTCATATGAACTTGAATGACATGGCATTTTTAATCGCAATTTATTAATAAAATGCATAAAAGGACAACTCTTGTGTACATGTTGTTGGTTTTGGGAGATGTGTAGTGAGAATATTGATTTTAATGCAGAGTATTCTTTCATTTTTTTTCTAAATAACTCTTGAAGGAAACACTGATTTTTCACTTGACAGCCAAGGTCTTAAGGCAGAGTAAACTGGAAATGTCCACACCTGTAAACACCACACAAATCAAGAGGTCACAGAAGAGCTGCTTTTATAGATGTTTGTGTCTTTTTGTTGATTGATGGTCTGTCTTGATTACAGATTTCTGCATTTACAAAGCACAGTCTACACTTACTGTAGGTCCTTAGAGGATTTAGTAAATCACAGTTCCTCAGACATTTCACATTTGTTTTATAATTGTAGGCAAAAGTTACAAAACTGAGTTATTAACCCTTAAGTGTACTCAGGGGCACTTTGCAAGGTTTGGAAGAACTTTCAAGGATTTCCAAGTAGGCTTAAGGGTTAAGTTATTTTCTTTTAATTCATTTGCTTCACACATCTTTCAAAAACCCTGAGCAATTTGTCCATTTCCTTTTTCATCTTCCTTGACCTGTGCAGAAGACGAGATGGAAATGGATTCAACCCAAAATAATCCAACTTCATTTGCCAAACGGCGATTCTCGAGCCCAGATACATGTAAAGGGAAAAGCATCTGGCTAAAAACTCATCGTCAAGAATGGGATTTCCATAATAGATTGGTGGAGACGCATCCACCACCAGTGTTGTTGGCCAGCAGGGTGTTGGTGGACACTATGACACTGTTAGTTAAAGACAGATGCAAGAAATAGGGTGAGATGGAAACAGATGATCCACTGTGGTATCCCTTAAAGGGAGCATCCCAAGAGACACATGTATATCTTTGTATGTCCCAGAGCTCTAATATACAGTTTGGTGCAACTAAACATGACACAACAACTAGAGCTTGAACTGAACTTGTCTCTCTTGTAAAAATACACCAAGTATGAGTATTTATTTTGTTGAGCTATTTTGGTAAAATTCAGAAATACAGACTTAGAAGTGTACCTATAACTAATAAGTTTCTTTGGTAACTTTGGATAATGGTCTAATCTAGTAGAGATGGATTATGCTTGAACTTGCTTTAAGTTGTTCAGTGTTTAGATTTTAGTAATTGCTGAATTTGAAACTGTTTTCAGAACCACGTGTCCATAAAAGAAGAAGACCGTGCTAGAAGTGTGAGAAGGTTAATTTACAGTAACTTTAATTCATTTTGTGGTGGTTTGTTTCTCTACTAGCTGGTTGGTTGCTCTCACAATGAGACAGAACAACTCACGGTGTGTTTCTTACATAAATAACCAGATAGGTGTCCACTCTTCTTTTAAACAGTAAGAACAGTTTAATAATTACTCATTTTAATAAACGTTATGTTACTGAAATGCGTTCTTGATAGGCTCCAGCCTCGCTGGTAACCCTGGTAAAGATAAGAGAATGGATGGAGTGGAAGTTTTTATGAATACATTGAAATTTTATGTTAACCAGACTCTAGACTTTGTTGAACACTCCAAAAAATAACTCTTTAAATTAACTTAAAAAAATCATGGAAAGGATTTCCATATTAATAAATGGCTTTCTATCAGCATTAAGTATTTTTGTCAGACTAACGTAATTTGCATGGGTTGGACTTATTTACTGCAGTAAATAAGTTGATTCATCATTAATTAATTAAGTTGGTCCAACTCAAGTACATTAAGTTGAATGACAGGATTGCATAACACTAAAGTAAAGCAATTTAATCACGTGGAAATTTGTTCCATGATTATTTTTATGTTCATCCAAAGAGTTTTTTTTTTTGAGCGTATGCATATGTTGTGAGAGTATGAGTAATGTGGATGTCTAGGTTGTGTCAGTTCTAGCTTCTCTCACAGTCCATTCACTCATTACTTTCCTATTAACTATATGACATTATACTACAATCTTCTACTAAACAAATGTGTGTGGTGAAACTACAGTACTTTTGAGATATATCACAGTATGAAGTAGGATGAACAACTTTTAAAATATTTATTCCCACTTTATTTTTAAGATGTTTTTCCATTTTGTCTTTATTATGTATGTCCTATTATCCTATTAACATTTTCTCCCAAAAAGAAAAACTTCCTGTTTTCACATTCACTGATGTTACTGTTCGAGAGTGTTCCTAGTCAAATAGGAGGCAAATATATCCTTATCTATTTTGTTTATAAGATCAAAATAAAAACTATTTTGATGTTATAAACAAATTAGGTATGTTACCAGGGCATACTGAAAAAAGCCTCCTTTATGTGGTCAGGTACAGAAGCCAGTAATAAATAACCAGTTCATTCACCACCACATGATTTCTGCTGCTGCATTAACTCTCAACTTAATACTATTAATAAATGACACTGACTTTTCACCTTAAGAAAATTGATTCCCTATTCTATACAGAGATTGAAACAGATCTATAAAACAAACGATTTAAATATAGTATGTTTTTCCTCTTGCATGATTTTGACCTGTGCCTTAGCTGTTGTAAAGTTGTAAGTACACTCAGTGCAATGACCCGGATGGTAACAATGATTAAACCCCCCCTCCCAGAAAACTAATCTACCGTAGTAACCCTTTTTTTCTACTTTCACACGCATGTGAACATGAGTGTAATCTCCTTCTTAATGGGTTTAATATGTTGGCCCATTCTTTGCAGCTATAACATTGTCAACTCTTCTGGGAAGGCTTTCCAGGAGGTTTCAGAGTGTTTATGGGAATTTCTGATCATGCAAGCATTTGTGAGATCAAACACTGATAATGGACAAGAAGGCCCGGCTCACAGTCTGTGCTGTAATCCCCAAAGGTGTTCAGGTTGAGGTCAGGACTTTGTGTAAACCAATCAAGTTATGGATCTTGCTTTGCGCACTAGTGTGCAGTCATGTTGGAACAGGAAGGAGCCATCCCCAAACTGTTTCCACAAAGTTGGCAGCATGAAATTGTCCACAATGTTTTGGTATGCTGAGGCATTAATTTTCTTCTTACCCACGATACTGTCATGGTGCTGGGTCGGTGACCCAGCGTTTTGTGTTACTATTATTGGTTTCTGTTCTGAGTCTGTGTCGGGAGTTCAGTCAGTATTTCCTGTTTTACTTTGAAGGTCTGTGTCTCTGGGCTCGTCAGGCAATGAGGATCAGCTGCGTCTCCCTCTTGTGTGTCTGTCTGTGTTGCTGCGTCTCTGCGTTGAATGGTGTCTACGTTTCTTGGGTTCTCTCTGCGTCTCATCCCGTTACTCCCCCACATGTATGGTTTCAGGTTTGTTATTAGTTTTTCCCAGTTTAGGTTTTAGTTCTGTCCTCGCCATTCTCGTTCAAAATTGGTCAGGTTGTTAAACTGCATAAGCAGGGTCTCTCGCAGCGTGCTATCGCTGCTGAGGTGGGATGCAGTAAGACAGTCATTTGGAATTTCTTAAATGATCCTGAGGGTTCTGGAACAAAACAGTCAAGTAGAAGACCCAAAAGAATTTTAACCAGCAATGAGCCGGAGGATCCAGTTGGCTGTCTGTCAAGACACTGGACGATCCTTGACCCAAATTAAGGTCGTTACTGGTGCTGGCTGCAGCCCCATAGCCATCAGATGGCATCTTAAACTGAAGGGCTTCAAAAACAAGAAACGTCTTCAAAGGCCTCGTCTCCCTGAACGCCACAGAACTGACCGTTTGGACTTTGCAAGAGCACGTCATGCTGTGCCTATCCAAGCTGCCAGGCTTCGTATTTGACTAAAATGTTAATATTAAACTATTCTCAGTCAAACAACATTATACAATTTGTCTCTCCTTCTCAAAACACTATTATATAAATTATGGAATAATTCAGTGTTTACAGACTGGACTGTCTCTTGAATCAAGGCATCGTTGAAATAAAAACAGTTTGCAATTTTTTTTTTTTTTGCTTTACATTTTATTATGCTTTACATTCTTTAGTTCTTTGGCAGAAAAAGAAAAATCATGAGTGCAAATCCAGTGTTTACAAATGTCATTCATGTAAATAATCAAAATAATACATTGACTCTTTACATAAAACGTCACTGACAAAAAAGTGCACATGACATCTTTAATGAAATGAATAAAAACATCCTATCACTACTTGTGGATTCATAAATTTTTTATCAGTTATTTTAATTAAAGGTTTTCATTTAAAAAATGTGTAAAGAAATACAGGCATTTCTGAGAAGTAGTGGGTGAACTGGTAATTCAACAAGGCTTGCAAATGATAGTATCCAAAGTAGTTTTCCTGTGAAACACAGCAGTATAGCATACATACAAACAGCATATATACACATTGGGGTTGTTGGGTCATCCATCTGTTCCTTCAGGAATCTCACCTTGTGACATGATGATGATTGGAGATGCTGCGTATTGTTTTCTTCGGTGCTATCATTTCAGTCAATGTCGATGAAAAGCTCTGTGGCCCAAAACATAAATATTAATTCAAAAATATCAAAATGCACAGTGGAATGACTTCATTTGAAACTTCCCATTGACCTTTATATATCTACTTATATGTAAACATGGCAGCTTACAGTGACGTGTGTCACACATATAAAAAAAATGCAGAATATAAAGTAAAAAGTCTATTTATGCCTACAGGCTAGAAAACATTTCAGTAGATATACCTGACTTCTCCGTATATTCATAAGTACAAGGCTTTTCATTCATTCCTGGAGAAGAAGAAAAAACAAAAACTGTAAGATTGAATCAAAATCAGGTGAAAACGTCTGGAAAACCAAACAGCAACTTACTTTGACAAATGAATGGTAATTTTTCATGGCAGTCGGCACTGGACCACTTGATTTCTTCTGTGTTATTATCAAAGATGACTTTTCCACAGTGGTTGTCAAAGCCAGAGTCGGTGGAACTTCTATTCAGCTGTGATTCTACAACATTGTACCCGGAAATCCACTTCCACTCAGGACTGTAGCCAAAAATTGACCTTTGCAGTCCAATCCACACCCCCGTCTTTGAGTCTGTTTTATTTTGCAGACTTTTCACATGATCCCTTACTTTCTTTTTACAGATCTCAACTAGAGAGAAATGTTCCCTCTGGCAGTGCTCCAAGGCATCGATCCAACTTTTCCTTTCGTTGTGTAGACTGACTGGACACGAAAATCAAGAGTAGGTTTTAAAAATGCAATGCACACATATTGTACATAAACTCCATGTCACCACATTAAATGCTGTCTTAGAGCAATTTTACTGTGTTGTATAGAACTTACTGTTAGCAGCAGAGTTCTCAGCACATTGAAATTTAATCTTTACTTTCATGCCATTCCCTGACGTCACATTGAAGCAGATATTTCCATTCCTTTTGTGGAGGAAAATATACATTTAAAGCATGTGTGGCACAAAATATACTGAAAGTTTGTATTCAGTAATTGAGTACACATGAGACATACTTACTCTTGTGTAAGATTTACGGCTGTATTGTTGAAAGTGACATTTGGGTGACACGCAGGCTGAGTGTAGCTTTCCTTAAAAACTGTATCGTTCTCAGAGACCTTTATAATTCCTGATACACAAAACCGACATATTCAACAGAAATAATAACACTGCATGTGTGCTTAAAATCTTGTTATAATGTTAAGTATTTCTTAAAGAATGTGCTGGTTTGCAGTGCTTACCATGTCCTACCGCTAGAGAGAAATTTGAGCTGTACATCGAGTCCAAGTCCAGTGTTTGAGCCACAATTTTCAGTGTGAATTGTTTTCGGTTGCTCATAAAACATTCAAGTTTCCAAGTTAAATTGCCAATTTCTGAATCTCCTGCATTTGGGCACACACCGGAAGCGAAAATAAAGTGCAGCTGGACGACTGTTGCTGTAACAGAATAAGATCAGATCTACAGTTTAAGTATCATTTAGTCTTTGGTTTCTGCATTACTGTTATCTCAGGGGATAAGAAAAGTGACTGGACCTCTTAAAGATGTTTCAACTGAAAAACCTTCTCAGATAAGAGGTGAAAGGTCTTCAGGAAACTTAAAGAAGTCCAGTTGCTTTGCTTTTCAAACTCCTGACAATTTTTTACTCTTTTTGAATACAGACTGTAGATGAACTAAAGCGCTACACCAAATGTCCAGTTAACATTAATTGTCAGGCTTTTTAAATGTTTCCCCCCTATATTAAATGCTGTAAGCTCTCTATCTATCTATCTATCTATCTATCTATCTATCTATCTATCTATCTATCTATCTATCTATCTATCTATCTATCTATCGATCTATCGATCTATCTATCTATCTATCTATATGAGGCCATCTAGGTAAATCATCTTTAACATTTAAACAATGATCATTTAGCGAGAAACTTACCTAAAAGGCTCAGCAATTCCATGGTCTGTAACCACAAAAAAAAAACCAGAGAAAGTTGAACACATGGGATTTAATGCAGAATAATAGACCTTTAATATCGGTACATCCAAATCCAAACAACATGACCATATGCACTTTGAATAGAGCAACATAGTACTTTCATAGTCAAATCGTGACAGACAAACAAAGGCTTGTCTGTGCAGTTCTCTTCTGATGAAATAGAAACAAACTTCTGCAAATGAACTGATATGATCTTGTCCTTTAACTCGAGATAAGGCTTCAGTTTATCTCTCTATCAGAGAAGTTATTCTTATTTAAAAAAAAAAAAGGCTCAGGTAGGCTATCCCTCTGGACACAGGCCAGTATGTTTTCTTTTCTCTTCTTTTATTACTTCATTTGGTGCAGAAGATAAACTGTTCAGTATTTGCCACGCAGGTTTATCCAACCAAACACATGATGAAAAAGCATTTTGCCAGTTTATATAATGTTTAAACAGAAATATTAAAGTGTTTAATAATAATTAATAATAAATATTTAATCATTCTACAAGTTTTTTATTTTTTTATTTTACAAGGCAGGTCTTAAGGATTTACCACATCCATACACATTCTGGTAATTAGTAGGTAATTAGGAATCTAATTTCAACTTACCTACTCAGTGAAAATTTGCTGTTGGTCTTTGAAATATAATAGAGATATAAACTGGGAAATGTAAACTTGTGTCTCTATATAACTCAACCCTGTTTTGACTATACAAACACACCCACCAACACACCATACAGGGGCTAGGATCTTGTAAACACTGGGGGCTTCGCCCAGCCCTTTTTTGTGATTTTCATTCAGTATATAAATTGAATACTGTATATAAAACATTGCTCTTTTGGGCGTTGTTCTTTAAGTAGTAGTAAAACCTTAAGAAAACCTCTGAAAGATGTAGACGTTCTCAGTCATATCCAAGACTGCATATTGCCAATATCAGTTTTTAAATTTGTGCAGCCCTGGTCTCATATATATGTTATACTTACTCTTAGTTTATCTTCTTTCTGTATACTTGTATGTATGTATATTTGAATTTTTTCAGGCCTCCTGTTGATTTTGTGCCTGGTGCTTGCATTTATGTACTGTCACATACACTAAGTCTAATTACACAATGATTGTCTGAGCCTATTCTTGTTAAATGATGAAAAACTCAAAGGCACGTTTCAGCCACAGCAGCGGATCTGTGTGAAATCAGCAACTTGCAAAAACAAATCAAAATGTGGCCTATTGATTCAAAAAACAGAAATCGCAACAAAGTTCAACATTTACTTAAACCGCAATTCAATCATCTAAGCAGCTTTACTCATGAAATTATAACAGTTAGCTGAATTTATATGCAGTGAGATTTACTGATGTATGATCAAAGGGGAGATTTGTGCCATATAAGAAGATTGTCGTGAAAAGTAGGTGGCATCTGATCTACTGTAACCTGTTGAGCTAAGCTGTCTTTCCAGCTCCGCTTTCTAATTTTTTTATTTTTTTTAAAACACATGTTGTCAAAGTGATTTGATTGCAAATGTATTTTGGAAATATGGCCATACATTTTTCAATTAGCAGAAACTTGATGTCAGCAGTGCGACAACCTGCACTGGTCTGAC
>VOQK01035352.1:0-13152 GCA_015052645.1 Benitochromis conjunctus
TGTCTACATGCATTTAAAATTTAGAGGTGGGTACCGGCGCCACAGGTGAGACTGAGTATACTTACTGTTCTCTGGACGCCATATAGCATGCCCACCCCCAAGGCCCTATATGTGTGTGTTATGAGAGTCTGAGTAATGTGGATGTCTGGGTTGTAGAGATAAAATTGAGGCACATGCGACCAGAAGGGGACAGAGGGGGGGAATGCCTCCCCTGCACCCTGGAGACACACCTGCACCCCAAGGCCCTACATGTGTGGGTGGATGTGGTGGAGCGGGAAGAGGGAGGCAGTTGGGGATGGGGAGGGAAGGAAGGGAGGGGCTAGTCACCCCTCCCTGGGGCCAGCTCCCCCGCTGACCCCAGTAGGCACCCCCGCCCACTGGAACCCTCCGAGGCCAGGGGGGCCAAGGTCCATCCGGACCGGGGCCCACGGCAGCAGCGCCGCCCAGCCCCACAGAACCCGGGGCGGCCCACCCGACCTGACCACAGAAGAAGCTATCCCCACCCCATCATCCAATCATCTCCCAGACTACATAAGACAATAGACTCCCAGGACAAGTTCATTCTCCGTCTCTCCTATATCTCTCCCCCATCCATCTTCTACCTCTTATCCAGGACTGGGTGATGGGTCCTGGGTCTTCCCTGGGGTCTTCTCCATGTAGGACATTCCTAGAACACCTCACCAAGAAGGCATCCAGGAGGCATCCTAGTCAGACGTTTGAAAGACCACAAAACCTTGAATTTGCTAACTGAAGTAAGTCACAAACGTGACTTTACATTAGTCACACGAGCCCTAATCCTAACAGTGTTTTGTGGAACCAGAAAAACTGCCCCCTGCTGGTCATGAGAAACAAAGCTTTAAGAAACTTCCACAGTGACCTACTTTTCAGATCTGGAATTCATATCCATCGTTTAATTACAGCTTACGGAACAAAGCACAGACGGCTTTACGTGCTGGTATTAAAGAAACCTAAGGTAATTTCTGGAGCTATAAATGGTTTACACATTGGTCAGAATGGACACCGGAGTTAATTATATCCTTGAGAGGAAAATGGACAAACTGCTCAAAATACGTTGACAGAGACATTTCAGGGATTTTGAGTCATTCTGCAATCCAGATGGGTTAATTGCATTAAAAATGTTAATTGCGTTAATCGGGATGACGGATTAATCCGCGTTAATGCTGACAGCCCTAATATAAAAGCCAAACACTACCACAATTTCAAAATTGACCAGTTTATTTTGATGCAATGACAATCTGGACAAAAGGTCCATATACAGAATTCTTCTACTTACAGATAAAGCTCGTACATCACAGTCCACCACAACTTAGCCAAACTCTGGGAGAGCTGTTACACTGGCTGAAGGTGGCCTGATCACATCCACAATACCAGGATTACTTTAACGTGCCTTTGGGGAAGTCGCTATCAGCACAGAGCAAATGTCAACCTTTCTATCATTTCCTGTTGTACTGTTCTTTCACTTTTTCACAGAATGAAATGAATTATTCTAATTACGGTTATTAATATGAGAACTTTACACTGAAGTCTGGAATGATAACAACATTAATTACTTCATGAACATATTTTATACCTCATCTCTTCCCAAAAAGTCTTGCACACAGGGGTTCGAGATCTCACCTCATATGTTTCCTTATCATTTATAGTTGTGAGAAGCAATATGAATACCTGTCCTTGTGATCTGGTGATCTTTGTCTTTTGACAAAGGAAATGACTTGCATGATTAAAGAAAAAAAAAATCCTGTACAACACACAGTGTATCTGTTAAAAACTGTTGGATACTGTCCTGATACAAAGTTCAGCTGGTCTCCCCTTCTCTTTGAGGCACCTTAGGGAGGGGATGATGTGTAGACAGACATGTGGGAAGATGATGGTAGGGTGCCTTGAGCAGTCTGCTGAGCCTGAGGTCAACCAACAGTCAGGAAAGAAATACTAATCCCGCTCTGTTACAGACTTACAGTGTCAGTTTTAGAGAGCTTTGGCTACACCCACCAAAGCTGGTCTGAGGGTACGACCATGAAGCTTGTAGCCCACTTTGGTTACTACAGCAACAGTGCCAGGCTCTTTACCCTCGACAGGGGCATGGAAGAGGGCCTCGTGCTCATAGGGGTCAAATTTCTGGCCGTCTGGGTTGAGCTTGATGAGGCCATGTTTGGTGAACACCTTCTGGATCTGGACCTCGGTCATCACCAGGCCGTCGTACAGGTTCTTCAGGTGGGGGTTCTGGCTTGTCACCTCCTCCTTGGGCACGCTCTCTGTAGCCTTCTCTAAAATGTCTGCAACTTCCAGCAGGTCCTTGCAGAAGCTCTGGATCCCTAGTGAAGGTAAGATGTTGGATAATTATTCAGCCTACACCTTCACTTATATCATTAATGTCCTTGCATGTTTTCCACAGCTTCTATGCACGATCACCACTCCTTCACATAACCCTTGGATCATTTTTAAACCTTTAAAGAGTTTTTCGAGTCATTTCAACTATAACCTACCAACATGTACCAAAATCTAAAAGAAATGATGCAACTATGGAAAAACGATGAACCACGTTTATTTATTTTTGCTCTGTTAAATACAAAAAAATAAAAAAAATACAGTGACACTTGGGTATCTGTTGATACCATGCACTGATTTTTATTAGTGTTAAATTATTTATTTGTATTCCTCATGAGGTTTCTCCAGTTATCCCGCTTCTTGGATGATATCTAATGTAAGACAGTAACTTTATTTTATTAGGTAGTAAAAAGTGTCATCTCACTTTTCAGCTTATTGCTTACAACAAGATAAATGTTAGATATGCTTAGCGCTGAATTGTATAGGACTGACCCTGAGTGCATTCTGGTTTTAAAAGTACAAAAACAACTGATTTAAACCATATAAGAAAATAATTTTTCTAACAAGGCTAAAGTTGACCTCTTCTGACATCTAGTGGTAGAAACACGCAACAGCAGATTGTTTTATCCTTACCGCCTAACAAACATTGCATCATTTGCGGCACCTGTATACTCACCGCATTGCACGTTGATGGTTTATACTAGTGATAAGGGTGTGAATAAGTGCTGCAGTATTCTCATGACTGATAAATGTCTTTAGACAAAACCAGAAAGTCTCACAGTCTTTAAAACGTTGCTGTATAACCTGTGAATCTCTGAGCTTCTGTGGCACTTCTCTCATATATCATTAAACTATTACTTGTGTATTATTATGTTCATGTTTGAATGTCTTCAACCTGGCTGTAGCAACAAAGTGTGTGAGGTTACAAAAACCAACAAACCAAACAAAAAAAAAACCAAAAAAAAACCAAAGGGTACAGGACCAGCTGAAATGACATCGAGGCAGCAGCTTGCACCAGCAGATCTAACGTCACTTTTGCCAGAGCAAGAATAATGAGCATATCCACACAGGTGCAAACTAAAAGAAAAAGCCCTTACCATATAATTTAGAGTCCTCTATCATCTTCTGAGTCCTCGTCCTGAGGTTCTCTGTGTCTGCCAACGCCCTCTTGTACTTTTCCTGGAAACATGGTGGAAACAGTAAAACAATGTTAACAGTGTCAGAATTCTGTTCTTTAGCTGATGTCTGGTGAAACTGCTGGTTAAAAACTGTTAAGGCCCTTTATAAAGGCTATAGTGTTCTATCACTAGACTATAAAGTCTTAGTGATAGACTCATTGGACTCAACTCATTTGAGCTCAAAAGTGACAAATACTTTAATTGCAGAATCCAAATCTAATTTTTAAAATAGGAGTAATAGATTATAACTGTATGTGCCGCTGCCTTCAGAACAGTAACTTCACAAAAGCCGAAGTAAAGAGAAAGGGTATCGACATGGTAATGTTTATATCAGGTCAGTGTAACTTTGGTGACTACTGAAGTGGAGGCTGATCTGCAGCCCACACCGACTTACTGTCATGTCTTTGAGCTGATCCTCCAGCTGGGTCTTCTCTTCCATCAGGGATTTCTCTGTTGGGCTTGGTTCTGGCTTCTCAGCCTCCTCCTCTGACCCGTGGCCATTCTTCTGCTGGGTGGCCATGCATAACAATCGTGGAGACCCTCTGGGTGGTAAGGACATTCAGAATAAGTCAAACATGTCCGCATTTTCAAATCTGAGCAAGCATATATGCAGCATAGAGACTTCATTGGATGTGGCAAAAGCACTTTGATGTACAGTATTAAAATATTTCTCAGCCCATAACTTGCGTTACTCTAAGCACTTTGATGACAGAAACCTGAAAAAGAGCTAATACAAATATTTCCTCATAACATACAAGGGAATGAAAATGACACATTCAGTGTCCCAATCTCAACCGAATTTAATATTCTTCAGCAAGGCATTTAAAGTCATTGTACATGTCTACTAACTGCATGAGACACATTAAATACCAAATCCAAACTGGTTGAGGATCAACTCTGCCACCACAGTGCCCACCACTCAATGATAAATACCTAGTGTATCATATATGTCAGCCTTATAATACATATTATTTTGTTAAACTCATCTTAAGTGGTAACAGCCCATTTCACTTGTCTGCATCTTTCTCTAGCCATTAGGAAAGCTTGGAAGGACGGTCTCGACATACTGTATATGAAATGAGTTTGGTCCATACGCATTGCGTCAAGTCACACATGGAAACAGAAGACGTGCTAGTACATAAAAGACATCAAATAAATAAATATTTTAAAAGCCCACGTCCACAACAGCGTGTGTAACAGACAGCTGAATCTTTATTGTAGCATGGACTACTTTCAGGATATGTCAGGTTATGTCATCATCCTCCAGTTTCTAGGGATTACACGCCAATAGGGTGATTAGGCTTCAGTTTGACCCACTATATTACCAAATATACTTATTTAAGCATTTCTTTGATCTTTATTTCCACGTTAATGTTAACTGTAAGGACTATTTAACGCTGCAAAAAGCTAACTCTGCTAGCCGGTTCCTTCCATGAACTGATAACCACCTGACCAATGAAAGTCTGTCGTTACTGTAAAAACGCCCACGTCAGGGGACACAAGTCACCAATAAATACTCCTTACCTTATTAGCGCAGGCGAAGCTACAAAAGAGTAGCTCTGCCTAACTGCTCTTACACACCAGCTCGCCATTTTCAGAATAATTAGCTGTGCAGTTCAAGCCTCCTTGTAACACACGCTGATGGGACGCACAACCCTGCTGTCAGCAGCGTGGGGTTCGCACCAATCGATGACAAGTAAAGAGACCAACTCTCTCAGTTGACCAATCAGGTTCATTAAAGCGTTTGACGACATAATATAGTTCGGTTGAGTTGAAGTTAAAGGTGAAAACTACATATGTGAGCAAGGACAATTTTTTTTATACCCTTATCAAACAGAAGGTTACTCATCGCTGGGTTATTCAACCGTAACTGTTTAAGTAGCAAACACTTAATCTTATATTTTATTTTTGAAGTGTGTAAACTCGATTGAATTAGTACTTCTTTGGTATTAGAGTCTTATTTTAACAACATTCAAGCTTCAATCTTTACTGACATGATTTGACTTCATTTACTCCTCTTCAGGTCTGTCAGTAACTCCTTAGAAGGATCAAGTTTTCTAGCTGCTTTTCATCACCAACATGGTCTGCTGTGTTGTACTATTTGATTCTCATACTACTACTACTACTACTACTACTACTAATGATAATAATATGAACATTAATAAAATAGTAATATAAGAGTGGCTTGGGCTGTTTATATAGTCAAAAGTCAGTTTTTCAACAAAAAGAATAACATAACAGAATTTGCATAATTTAATAAGTGAGTACATTTTTTTTTAAAATGTCTTGTGGAGGTGTGGGGGAAAAAAAAGAAAAAGAAAGGATGTATATTAGAGACTTTCTGGGATTATAAAATGTACTTTAAATGTACAGATTTTGTTCTTAATTTGAAAATCAAAAGGTGGTTACGGTCAGTGATCACTGAGGTTCTTTGCCTTGTGCTTTGTGTTCATAACCAACCTTTTGTCTGATCAGTGCATGCAGATCAGTAAATTAACCGTGTAAGACACACAAAAAGATTCCAGGTCTGACCAACTGTTTGTTGTGGGCAAAACGATGACAGGCAATAAATTCTAAAAGGCAATTTATTAACACAAAGATCCAAAAATAAAAGGTAAAACAGTCCAGTGTCCCATTTGCGTATAAAGTAAAAACACACAGTCCAAGGCCAGCTATGCCACAAAGTCAGTTGCACTCCACACGTCGATTACTTTAGCAGGGGTAGCAGTTGTCCTCTAAGACCAACCACCCTCTAAGCAGACGGCCAGTAATCACTCCGGCCTCTGCAACTCAACTGCCTTTAGGCTGCGGCATATACTGTAATAGGCCCTCACAGAGAGACAAAATAACACCAGTTCATTATATAATTCACAGTGCAACAAACCATTCATCCCAAACATATCACGTCACCCGAGGTTTCATCACATTACAGACTTCCACAGAGAGACAAAATAACACAGCAGTGTTTGTAGTCTGGGCTATAAGTAGACTAGCTTATCAGTGCAATCAATTACATCTGCCTCCAATTAGTCCAACCCCATTACAGCCATTTGCTCACGGCAAATGTGACACACACAACCACTACCAACCCAGTGCAACTTCACACAATAATATGGAGATGAATTAATACATGCACATTAGTCTACCATGTTACAACCAGAACCATCAAAACAGATAGAAAATAAAATTTTAGTGCAGAAACTTTACCAAACATACCAAAAATAGTGGTCCTATAGGCCAGACATAAACACCTGTCTTATGTAAGGAAATCAGTGAGCTTATTACTAAGTCAGACAATCTAAACCAAGTTTTATTTATAAAGCACCTTTTAAAAACAAGTTTGGCAAAGTGCTGTACAAGGCACCAAAACATCATACAACAACAATAACGATGATATTAATTAGACAGTAAAAACACACCACTTTGAGTTAAAAGCTTTGGAATAAAAATTATTTTTATGTCGCATTTTTAAAAGATGACAACGAGGGGGCCATCTAACATAGGCAAAGCTACTATTCGTAGCTCAGATATGAATGGTGGTGCTGATCCATTAAAGGGTTTAAAAACAAATTATTAAATTCTAAAAACAAGCAGGGAACCAGTGGAGGGAGGCAAGGGCAGTGGAAATGTGCTCCTGTTTCCAATTAAAAGATGAGCCGCAGCCTTTTAGACTAACTGTAGGCAAGTCAAGCTTAAGTTGCTTTAGCTAGCCACCAGGTCTAACTCTGCTAATTTATGTGATAGTTTTCATGCGCTCGCTCTGTTCTGCTGTTGCTCTCTTCTCCTGTAGGAAGGGCAAGAAGGTCCCACGTCACACTCTATACTGCCAAATATAAATTGCTGCAAAAATAAAAGTCTTTTGAGTAAAGTGGGCCAGCTTGACATGTGGTTTATGGTTCATTTTTATACTTTCTCATATAAGCAGATGCTACCCTGCAAGATCAAAACTGCCACTGAAGAGACAAGGAATCCTGACAAACCATCCAATTGTGATAAGCTGGGATTGAGAAGAATGATCATCACCATAAGATCCTGGGAGTTTAAGGTGATCAGAGGCTTCCAGCGCTTCTCGAGTCACTGCCCATCTCAAGGAATCTCCTCCATGCTCTTGAGACTGTGCTGGGAGATGCAAACCTTCTGGCAATGATACATATTGATGTGTCATTCCAGAGGAGCTGGAGTACCCGTTCGACCTCTGTAGGGGCCAGGTATTGCATCATGCTACCAGTAGTGACACTGAACCAATCCAAATGCAAAACTAGTGAAAAAGGAGCCAGGAGGGAAAACATCAGTAGCCTCCATCTCTGAGCTATTCCTGTTTTGTGAGGATATCTCATTGTTGCCCCTCTACAAAGCAGCTGAAAGTGATTAACAACCCCCTCTGCTACTGACTGACCGGCTCTCAGAAGTTTAATCGACCTGACGGTATACTTTGATTAAAAAGTGTTCCTTTTTAATTTATTTGAGTAGACAAACACGTGCACACACAAACTTCTTGTGAGCAGTTAAAGGTGAAATGTGGCGCCATTATGAGAGTTGTGACAGTCAAATTGCTTATATCTTCCACTGTGCTCCTGTGAATGGCATTTCCACTTATAGCCTGGCTTTTGAAGACGTGTTGTCACTCTGTCTGCTTCCCATCAGCGAATCAGCTTCATTCTACATGAAATGAAACCTTGCATAATTTTTCTGTCTCTTCATCTCACACACACAATTTAAGCTCCTTTTCATTTCCTCCCTCCTCCTTTTTTTCAGTTCACATCTGACAAGGTGGAGCTAATTGATGAGCCTGCCATTTTTCTCTGCCCTCCCCCCAGCCCTGTGACTCCACCTGTTCACATTTCTGTCACTGCCTCAAAGGGCTGGGAAAGTGAGGAGGGAAATGACTCCATTTTGCAGTAAGCGGTGCAGACATGTTGGCTCTTCCTCATTAGGAGGGGGGTTGTTTCATGAGGTGGAGCACAGATCCTTCTTGCTTCTACTTTGATGAGGCTGCTCAGTGTCAGACTTTGATGTCTGTCATTAATGAACCTCTTAAAACATTTTTGACTCATGCAGCTTGGTGGTGCCGAAAGCTTAGCAGCAGCTAGTCTCCCTGACTAAAACCGTCAGACAGAAGCTTTAACCGTGTTTCTTGTTTCATGTGTGGAGGCATGTTCAAGGCTTTTCACCAAAATGTTCTCTCATTCTAGCAGGATAGTCAGCTTTGGTTGAGACATTTGAATTAAAGCTGAATGAAGTTCAGCACTTGGTGCAGAATACAGTCAGCCAGAGAGAGCTGCTTCCCGTCAGGCTATTGAGATGTTATCCAAGGCACAATCTCAGTAATCTGAAATTTACAACAGGGAGTTATTACACACTGAGGCTGTTAAGCATTGTTGGAAAAAACAACGTTCTTTTATTTACATTTCAGAAGGAAACTATTTGTTTTAAAAAGTTATATCTTATTGAAAAATACATTATTATTAAGTGAGCTCTTTTTTCATAATGAACAACTTTTACTTCTGGTGCATTATCTAACTACAACTTGAAGCTGGCTCTAAAACGTAGTCAGCCATGTAGACAGCATGAAACAAGGACAAGAAAGTTGGTTCCATGAAAAATGAAGCCAATGTGAAGTGGCTTAAAGATGCATTCTTTCTGAAGGCAATAGCTGTGGTTCAAATGGATCCTATAGAAATCTATGGGGAAACAGCTTTCTACCCTCCTACTGTGTTTATGGGCCCCTTCAATCAATCAATCAATCAACCAACCAATCTTTATTTAAAGCATTTTTACAAATTTGTTCATATTCAAAAACACTCTAAACACTTCTTAAAAGGAAACTTGAGGTGAGCATGAACGCACGGTCAAGCACATATGCATGCAGTTGAGCTTCACAACTGTTTGAACTTATTGGGCATACTACCTGTTACTGTTAAAAAAAAAAAGTTTTTGTTTTTCTTGTCTCACTGTATCCATAATGTGAATTACCATGGCATTTGGTCAAGTCATCTAGTGGCCTGAGCCCAGAACAATGATCATAGTAGCACTATGGATTAAACCGTTAATGACACCATAATGTCTTGAAACTTGCTGAGTAAAAAAAAAACTTCCTAAAGTTTATTTTGGGACAAAGTCACCGACCCTTTAAAGCACTTTCAGATTTGACAGGTGAGTATATACATAGAGTTTTTATGTCCCTGTCTCCATTCACATAGAGAATTATAACGAAGCCCTTGCAACACAATGGTGACCCTTTCCAGGGTGTACACCACCAGCTGGGATAGGCTCCAGCACAACCAAGACTTTGAGATGGATAAGCAGAAGAGCAATTGCCTGAAGGGACTTTATATTGTAAGGTTAATTTTTCATGTATTCATATATGCTCCTAACTTATTTTTTGATAGGTCTCATCTATATTGTTGACTCTCATTTTTGCTCCTCTTCCATCTTTCTTCCTTTCCAAAGTTTGATAGAGGCGACATGATGAGTGTGTTTGTCAGGCGCCTATTTGGGTTAAGGCTTTATGAATAATCATGATGAGCCCTCAGTCTTGGGGATAGTGCAGCAGACAGATTGTTTGTTTACCAGTGATGTTGCAGCAACTTGCCTCTAAACCCAATGTGCTAAAATAGCAGAAAAAAGAATTGAAGGCGGCTGATGGTAGTCAGGCACAAATGAGGGGCTTAGGCACTGAAGGAGAGCATGAACACAAGGGCACAGAGCAAAATAAACCTCACTTCAAAGTTGCTCGTGCTGGAAGAAAGGTCGAGAGCCGGTGGGTGGATACAGATCGAAAGTTTGTTGTTTTTTTGTTTTTTGCGCAAACTGGAAGACAACATATTCAAGGTTGTTCAATTATTCATGTGTGGGGATTCACTCCAAGCCCTTTTACTTCTCATCCAACAAGACTAACAAGACCTTCACAGTATTACCAAGGGGATGTTTGTTTACACAGATCAGATCGAGAGCAGGAAAATAGCTCGCTTGGGTCAGATGATTGCCACAGAGTTTGATGGGCACAATGTGCAGGCCACCGGTAGGGGGCATTCAAGTACATATTTTAATGAATGGCCTGGGAGCAGTTTCGCTGATATGAGAATCAGCGGGGAGAGTGCATGCTATGGACAACAAAGCCTGGAGGGATTTTTTCACAGTGTTAGTGACACTTGCAGGACAGCCGGGTTCCCGGAGGAGCACTTTCATTCTTTTTTTTTGGTATTCCTCTGAGAGCAGCACATACAGTCGTGCAGTGAGTGCTGAATGCGCACAAAGAGGGAGAGGGAGCACACCAGAAAGAGACCCTGTCAACAGCACTATTTGTACAGCCCATCACTTTGTGTAATGGAGAGGGAGAGTGCTCTGGTGCTGTATAGCTGCTAAATGCAACACTTCAGTGAAATGAAAAGGATTTGTTCTCAGAAGATCCCGGGGACTTTAAGCTTAGTAATGTACTAGCAGTGAATTGCATCACCCACTTAAATTCTCATAACTACACGTTTCAAACTAGGGATTTGCGGAATTAGGCAGTAATAAGAGATGTCTTAGTTTGTAAAGCCTTCAGTAATGTACAAATCAGTTACAAAGCAGAACGCATTCAGTGATGTCAACGGGATGTTTCAGCATAAGTTACATTATAATGTTTAATTTCATGCTTTGGATAGCAGGCAAAAAAAAAATCACTACAAAGCTGATGCACCTTATTGTACTCTCTCCATTAGCTTGTGTTTAGGCCTGTTTGCTGGTCATAGCATCTATGTTCCTCTTTTCTCTCATTACATTCTTCCTGATCAACCACAATAGTCACAGTAGATAGCAGCCCCTCCCTGAGCGTGGTTCCACTTAAGGTCTTTTCCTTTTAGAAGGGAGTTCTTCCTCCCCACTGTTCAATTTAATTCAGTTTTATTTACATTGAATCATTTCACAAGAGTCACATCAAGGCAGGGCTGTGCAGAGATGTTTGAAGAGGCAGGTGCTCAAAGTTAAAAAGGGGCACATAGAACCAGGCTGAATAACAACAACCCACATTTATCAAGAATCTAATATGGAATCACATCAAACTATATCAGTGTCATCAGGTGAGGACAATGCAAAGCAAACGTAGCCTATGATGGGGTACAAAGTTGCTGTTGAGAGGTTGCTGCTGCTCTTGCTGCTGATAGTGCTGGAGGGCAGGGCAGTGTTGATCTGAGAGTGTAGACATTGAAAAGTCCATGGGAGAGCTGGTGGCTGATTAAACAAGTGTTATGAGATAATAATAAAGTGCAAAGATTGGTGACAGTGCTTGGAACCATAAGGCAACAGATTAAAAAAACAAACAAATGGGAAATAAATTGAAACCAGAATATTAGTAGGGCAAAAGAAAGGGGGTTGTTGTGGTGGGGTAAGAATGTAACAAAAAATCTATACACATAAAACACGCACACACACACATCCACATACAGTGACATTTTATACCTTCTCCAGAATACTGTATATACTATGGCCACAAGTTTGCGAGCCAGGTGCTTTAATTTAGCTAACTTGTGATTAACAGTTAAATGTTATTGTTGAGGGGCACAGGCAGGAAGAAAAGGGTACTTGGGGCACCCATCACAAAGGGGGCAGGTGTCAGCCCCCCAGCACGTGCCTGCCTCAAGGTGCTTGATATTTTAGAGCAACAAACCCTACCAAGCGCTTGCTCATAAAGGGGATTGTCTGATTGTTGTGTGTGTGTGTGTGTGTGTGTGCGTGTGTGTAGGGGGGGTTCTCCCTAATTTTGTGAGATATTTACCTTGCAGGGTAAAGGATCTTGACATAATAGTTGAGATGTTGCTGAACTACTTTTCCTGCTGTGCTAAAGGCTTTTGTAATAAATATGATTTTATAATTATAACAGAACAGCCTCTGCTGTTAAGGGCCCCTGAAATGGTCCTGTTTTCGAGGTCTGGCCTCTTGGTTAATATTACTGATTGTTGGTTTCAGTTTAGTTTTAAAGCCTCTTTAATGTTTGAAGCTTCAATTTTTGTGTCTTAGCTTTGGGTTCCTGCCTTGGGTTTATTATTCTTGTGACTCATCTCACTTCAGTGATAGTACATCTTGGTTCCTGCCTTGGGTTTATTATGAGTATTGCCATCTGAGTGTATTGTGCTTATTGTGAGTTTTCTTGTCTCTGTGTTTTGTTAGTGCCTTTTGGATTGTTTCTTGATTTACTTTGATAGCTTTTTCAGGCATCTTGCTTTAGTTGTGACTTCCTGATTGTCTGGTTGTCTTCATTTTTTAACCTGCATCTCCTTACCCTCGTTGTGTCTCATCTTCAATCAGTTTCCTGAGTATAAATAGTCCTGCCATTCTTCATCACATTCTCTGGATTCTTCTGTGTATGCTGGGTTTCAGTTACTCATTCAACAAAACACTGAATGTTGACATTAACCGACTCTACTCTAAGTGAAATATGAGATTCCTCTTTCTGGAAACACTGGAAGAAATACCCATTTGTTTTTATAATTTCTGGTGATTGACATTTTTTTCATTGTCTTTGCTGATTTTTTGTCTCAAATAAAATAATAAAAATAAGGTGAAATTAGGTTAAAATTGACAGAAAACATCAGTTAAAGTAGAATTACCATGTTCCTTCACCAATGAACCAAGTTGCAGATTACAACCA
>VOQK01035353.1:0-13855 GCA_015052645.1 Benitochromis conjunctus
AGTGTGTCACTCTAACCTCACTGCATAGCAACGATAGCAACTCATGTATTTTCAGAAAAATCATAATGATGCAAGTGCAAACTTGAAGAGGGATTAGAAGAAAACGGTACAAGATATGAAAAAGCTGAATTATACACGAATAGCCCAATAATTGGAGAACATTTTAAAGTTTGAATGGTGATTCTACGTAAAAGTATGTGGAAGTAGCAAAGTTTCAAAAACAAGCAAGTTTTAGCAGAATTGTGAAAGTTTTCCATTCATTTCAAATGGGACAAAAAAAAGGAAAAAAGCTTAATAATTCAAAAAGTATAACAGTTATAATTACCAAAAGACATAGCCGGCATTAGCAGAAATAGCTGAATAGTTTAAAATTTGAATGGTGAAAATAGCACAAAAATTGTGGAAGTAGTTAAGGGCCAAAAACAGAGCAACTAGAATAATAATAAAGAGAAACAGGAACTCAATATGTTGAATGCTTTACAGCATTCAACCAATTAGCGCTGCACCATCAGGCTATACTCATTAACTCCCTCTATGTTACATTTCATGTCCGTCACTTTTTATTTAGCATTTATTTGAGCTAGTTGTCATTCTTTGTTTTTTTTAATAATACTTCATCATTATTTGTATATTGTTCTTTATTTTTTAGTATTACATAAAATGTCACGGCAACAGCATTTCTACTGTAGAAACAGGCAACATTTCCACCATTATTTATATTGCTGCAAGCGAGCGTAGTTCATCTCTGTCCTGCTGAAAAGCAAGCTTTGGCTGGTTGGGGTATGCATACAACAGGCTGTGTATAGAAGAGATTAGCATTGTGTTTACACTCACATTCTTGTCCTTTGCACAACAAATTCAATGTAAAATGCATCTCCACCCTTTAAAAGTTGTCGTGTTTGTCCCATCTCGCCAAGAACTGGGATATACTAAATAAAATAATGGTCCTCCTTCTGAATAACCTTCGTTCAAGGCACAAAAAACTGTGCCAATAAAGAAACTTACACGAGATATCTCACAAAACCTACAATAAAAGTGACTTGCAGATAAGGCTACTGCAAGTTTTCTCCAACTTTCAAAATGTGCTGCACACTTTATTTATAAAGTCAATATTTGTTCAGTCCACATTTTTTTTATTGCTACAAAAACAATTTTAAAGGTTTTGTGTGCTTTGTTTTTAATTATTCACATGTTATGTGCTTAGAACTGTATCAGGAGCACAACAAAGGCATGCAAACACAGGTATTGCTTCTCTGGACGCTAAAAAAAAGGGGTCTGAGGACTTATCCTCTATGTTTACGATAAAACAACAATGAACAGATTCAGGCCAAAGTTCTCTTTAAAGTCACATGCAAAACAACACATTTTTCACTGCCGGCACTGCCAAAGTGAAAACGTTCCAGTGACAGTTGAGGGAAGATCAATACATGGAGACAAGCCTACAGTGGTAATTAGTGGCCTGAAATTGCCAGAAAGGTCTGGACACAAAAAGCTGGCAACGCGATGAGTCATGCTGATGGATCGGTTTGTTGGCCTCTGTCTGGTTTGGCTGAGTGCTGGGTGTCAGTGATGAAGTAAGACACTTGAACACCGAGCAGTTAAATATCACCTGGAACTATCTGCCAGTATTTCTGGGATGGTGGCTGGCCACAGATTTACACAACCTTATTCTAAAGAATTCTTAGACATAGAAAAGAACGATCTTTCACTCTATTAGTCCTGTGGGCTCTGTGTTCAGCATAGTTTGAATAGCACAGTTTGGAAAAAACAATCCCGGGAGTATTCAGGCTGCTGTAATTGTGTCCCCCTTTTTGTGTCCAGGATGGCAAAAACATAACTTTCCCTCTTTTAACAGGCAAGTGGATAAGTAAGTGCTTCATGGTGCGCTTGTAGCAGGACAGTGAATGATGGTCAATATTACAGTTTCTCCAAACATTAATTCATCTTGTGCAGAGCCCCTGCACTACAGCAGCTATGGGAAAGGCTTGTTTACACTTTTGAATGGTACTTCACACACAAAATGCCCACTAAGGGAAGTGACGGATAATTGCACAACCAAAACCAACGACCTGCACACGTGCACCACCTTCCGAAGAGCATTTTTAAATACCGCAGGTCAAATAGCCTTTTACAGGTACAGGCCTCCACTTGGAAACAGTTAGTTACAATTTACAACACTTGACTGAAGAAGCAAGTCAAATTAAAAGTTTGCAACTGCTTAAATTACAGTGCACTTTGACACGTGCGCTCCCATTACTCCTCTCAGTTTCCAGGCTTTGAGCTGCTTAATTGTAACATAAGAAGTTGTAGTATTTTCTGAGAGGCTGCGAGATACATAATCCAGGATGCTTTCATATGAAATATGGTGAGTGCAGCAATTAAGTGGCTTTACTGCCCAGAACTGACACCTCTGTTAGCTTATAAGAGTTTTACAAGGGTGTGCCAGAAGTACCCTCCATCTCTTTTAGAGGCCAACTTCTTCATCAACAATCTGATAATAGGCGGCAGCTAAATGAGTAATGGGGAGCTTGTATTGCCATGCAAACAGACACAGACAGCATAGCTCTGCAGATTAATGGGTGAGGTGTCTGCCGTCCCAATGCATTCCTCTCATCATCCATCACCTTTCCCTGGCCACACGACTTAGCCAAATGTATTTGTTTTCAGCTGCGTTTCCCAAATATTACAGTAAAGACATCATCATCATCATCACCACCTTCGTCATCATCTGCGATCAGTTACAAAGATGTGGAGAGCTCCTTCCCAAAACCTTCATTATGGACCTTTTGCTTGCGTCAAGAATGGCTTTGGTGATCGACAGAATTACACAATAAACCGTCAAGAATATGATAACGCCAAGTGAACACCAAGTGCTGCATGTCTATAATAAAACAAATGGACTGATGATGAATCCAATTACGATCCTCTGATTTAATCATTCAGTCATTTTAATTAATTGGCTATCGCTACAACCATCATTAAGCCCAACAGATAATACCTACTTAAGTGCGTCTTCTTGTTGACGTGGGTGTCGTATCATCTTTTTTTCCCCCTACCTGCTGAATCACAGTGGCGGATTGTTAAGACAAAGCTCACGGTCCTCAGTACTTAATTACAATGTGATACTCCAGGTTTGTGCTGCAGACAGAAAGTCAGCACAGCGTCTGCTGCTTCACGTCGTCTGTATGGAGGAGAGTAATTGTGAACAAAGTGCCAGGGGTCTGAACTCTATCAAATTTATTGACTGCCTCTCGCTGTTGCATGACAATAACCCTTCTCTGCAGTAACCCACCTGCCCGCCCTCATTGCTCTGCTGGCACTTCTCGAGGTTAAGGCCACAACAAACCACTGATTTACTGGTCCCCAGAACAAATGGGAGCAAGCACTGAGGGGGTTTCAAAGTAGCCTGCGATATTCGATTTCTTCTGCCTCCCCGTTCCAGGCCACTGACCTTTCAGAATAAGCAGATATTCTCTCACCTCAAGGCTAAAAGCAAGGCATATGAAGTCAGCTGACTACAAGAGCCTTTAATGAGTGGATATACAGTCTGTGCGCCCCCGAGGGAAGTCACCTATAGCTAAACTAATTGTTAGGTAAATTTCCCGGATATTTTGTTTCACTTGTGCCAGCTTTGGGCAGAAATCTCTCGACTTGTTCCTGCTGTAGCAATCGGTCTCTCCGGGGCTTATCAGGCTGGTGCAGATGAGGAGCACTGTGGTCTGGAGAAGGTTCTAATCTGTCTTCTCTACTGTGCTGAAGCAGATACATGCTGTCGGTTTGTGTATGGTGTGTTGGGAGAGATGTGTGTATATGAGGACTACTTAAAGGGACGCCAACAGAAAGTACGGGTTGGGGAGAAAGGATCTAGGCACGACACAGTCAGCAAAACTAGTTTATATCAAAAGGCTTTCCTTTCTGTCGCATATGGGCTGTTTTAGTGTTGGCAAATATTACTGTCATTTCAGAGTGGATTAAAAAAAGCACCTCCTATTTCTGCTTTTTCTTTGGCAATGTAAGCAGTTTTACCTTTTTGTGAGTCAAATGAGGTCGAGTTGGAGAAGCTGCTAAATAAAAACAGACATTTGGAATCAGTCACAGAAACATATCTGTGTTAAATCTACACTAATGACAACTTTTAAATAACAAAACAACAGATCAGCTTTAAGTAAAAACCTCTAAATGACCCATTAAGTGAAAGGGGTCACCGGGTGATGAACCTGTTGTGCTGGTTGTTTGACTCTCGCTCTGTACTCTCATTAACCTCGTTTCCAGCAGATGCAGGCAACAGTTTCCAGGTATCGAGGTCTCACAGGCCCTCTGCAGGCTGCTTGCCTAAAACCAAACAACATCCTAACAAAAACACCAACTAGAGTCTGAGCATAGCAGGACAAGACAATTTGGTGAAGACCAACATTAAAGCAGGGAGAGATTAAAGGAGAGACAATCAGGCGATCACATATGTTTATCTGAATACAACTGTCAAGAAATAAATAGTTTAACTATTAGTTTCATGGTAATCGTCTTATTTTGACAGTGAAAGAGAAAATCTAACCTGATGTAACCCTGTGCTGGCACCAAGTAAACAGCTAATGTTTTCTAACTAAAATCAGTTAAAAATAATAATAATAATAATAATATTGTCCAATCCTCAAATCTTACATTTACTTGAACAGTAAACACAACATCCTGACACTTACTATAAATAAAACAACTGGAAAAAACAGTGTACATGATATTTGATATACATATAATGACAAATGTATATCATATGTTATTTTATATATATCATATTGTTTCACAATAGCATCAGGGTTTACTGGGGAGATAATATTGTTATCCTTAGGTCCTACTGCAGTGACAAAAACATCTGGGGAAATCTGCAGCACATGTAAGGAGAGAATTTTCCAGGCAGCTGTGAATGTTCACAGTCCCTCTGAAGGAGCCACTGCTTTTGAGTTCAGCACACACCCCTGTGGTGGTTTCTTAAGGCATCCTCAGGCTTTAAAGCTTAAAATTGATGAAAAACAATGTCTCGTTCGCTTCTTCCATTGTTTATTTATTAATTCATTCAGCCTTTATCTGTACCCATCTGACTTCTGTCCATTCGCTTTTCCTTCCCTTCTTGTTTTACAGAGACAATACATACATTAAAAAGCCATCAGTCAGTGCACAGTATCCATCTGTGGAAAAGCTCTACAATGGACTAGAAGGCTTATTCAGTTTTTGCCTCTTCTCTGTCTTTCGGTTGAAGCTGCTCACTGATCGTAATGACTCTGCTTTGATTAGCACCTCCTTCAAAATGTTGCCAGAAAATCGTGTTGAGGTTTAAAAAAAAAAAATCTCCCTTTTATGCATCTTTCCGTTTCCATCTCCAGCCCCCTCCACACAGAGTTTATTGTGGGTTTACCAGAAGAAATCAATAAAGCATCAGAGTTTTCCTCCTGACACACCAGTCAATCCGTTTCATGGGACGTGCGGGCGGTCGTCATGGTTTAAAGACTCCTCGTCTGCTCCTATAGTGCTCTATGTGGGAGCACTGTCATTCTTCCTAATATACTGCAGCAAAAAGCAAACCCTTGATTTCACAACTCGCTATTATTCAACTAAGCCACTTTCTTTTGTCCTTTACGACGCTATTAATAAGAGCTGCTTTATAGAATGATTGAATAGGCCTGACAGCGTATATCATTACCATTTAATTAATTACTTGTCAATCCCACCTTGTGATAATTAAAAAGGATATCATTCGGTGTTTCACTCTTTTTCATTTGGAAATGACAGTATGCCACTCATTTCTTTCAATAAAGCCTAATTCTGACGAATTCCCAAAGGACAGAAGTAAAGACATGATTAATAGCATGCATGACTGAAACACATAAAATTACAAAAGGGGGGCGAGCAGTAGGTAGTCAGGTCTGTGTTGCTTGTGAATAATAAAAGGCTCGGGGGATGATAATATAATGACACATGTATATCATATATTATTTATAATATAAATCAGATTATTTCCACAGTGACATCAGAGTTCACTGAATATGAAGAAATAATTTAACACCGCACTAATTTTATCAGTACTACAAGAGTCGTATGATTCCCAGCCTTGTGCTCGTTTGACAAAGTGTCTAAAGTGCATCTTTAGACAATTTGCAGCCTGCTGCAAAACATAGAATTTGTTCCAAATACTTTAGTTCAGTGTATGAGAAATACCAAACATAACACAGCTTGACAGACATAAAATAGTATTTTTGCACCAACAAAGTGATTCCTTAAGACGTATGAGCTGAAAAGTTGTGTATGTCTCAGCATCTGACCCTTCAGTTGATCCATCTACTGTCGGCTGAAACTGTGACAGTGGAAGGGTGGTTGTCAAGAAGCCATTCTTAAGCAAGGGGAAGGGGAAAAGAAAGAAAAGGCTGAGGCATGCCAAATTATGCCAGAGCTGGGGTGCAAATCAGTGGTAACAGATCTTATGAAGGGATGAATTTAAATGGGAAATTTCTGGTTCATATTCTGAGCAATATGTACAAAGGAAGTCGTAAGAGAAGTACAACAATAAGAGTCTTGTTTTCAAAATCCTGAACACATAAACAGGGTCATGTGCAAAGCATTTGATTGGCAACAGCTTCATGTTTTAGCATGCCAATAATCCCAAAACACACTCCTAGTGCAATATAAGCATACCTGGATAGAAAAACACACACTGGAAAACTATCGGTCCTGGATTGGTTTCTCCAGAGACCGTATTGGATACTTTAAGGCCTTTTCTGTCAATTTAGTTGGATTAAGACAACCACTTCCTGTATATGTATCAAAATAAATTCCAAGCAGCGACAGGGGGCAGCATTATGCCGTGCAAGTCAGTGTCTGGCTTTTAATGTGAAACATTTGTGAAGGAACCGCTGAGTGTCACCGATTGTACCTTAAGAGCAGTACCATTTTATAAATGGAAACTTCACTGCGAAGCAAATCAACTGGAATTATTGAATGAACACAAGTGAATGAGCATTCTGCAAGAGAAATATCCCAGTGCAGTATTAGACGACTATTGGTGTGAGTTAGACAGTTCCTCTTATTGCTTTTGCAGTTTTCATCAGAACCAAATAAACGATGATAAAGGAGAGGCTTGCTACAAAAACATGGCACAGGAAGTGACCAACATTTAAGAATTTACCAGATCAGACTACCTTAAGCTACTGAACATCATCCTATAATAACGCTTCACTGAAAACATTTCTGCTGCTGCTGCCACACACGCCTCCGTCACTGACATTTTCAAGCAACTTTCCTTCACCTCTCAAGCTGAAATCCTGGCGCTGTATCTGCACAGTATCACCACAAGTACACAGCCTGTCTCTCAGCTTGGCCAGTGGTCCTTTGTTGAGCCCGTGCAGTGGGGATTTAAAGGCACGGAATGGGGGAAAAAAAAAAAGCTCAATCCATATAGGAGCCTTGTAATCCTTCCACTGAACTTAAAAATCAGAAAAATTGTAGTTCCAGGGTTCTCATATTATATCAGTGATATACTCTACCTGTCCTGCTCTCATTTCTGCCATCCCGGCTCATCACACAACCTGCCCACGCTCCGTTACACCTGTCTATCTATATGTCTGTGAACACAACAGTGCCTACCTTTCAGGCATGTATGAATGGCTTGATATGCATCTGTGCTTGTGTGTGTGTGTGCGTGCGCGTACACGCGCGCGTGTGTCCTTTCTATCAAATGCTGGCTTCACATCCTTCACCACCCACCAAATAAGAGTGCTGATTCATTATGGCTTGATGACAGATGCTGAGAGGGAAAGAGAGACGCGGTGGATATTGGAGAGGTGAGAGCGGTAAAACAAACAGCCAGATAGAAGGTGGAAGCGAGCGTGTGATAGAAGGGTAAGAGGTAAATGGATGAATAAGAGAAAACAGGAAGACAGTGATAAAGAGTGAAGAGTGGAGGGAGAATGTGAGAAAGGCAGCGACAGATGGAAGCTGAAACAAAGAAAAGTGCTTGCGAGTACTCCCTCCCCAAATTGATTCTGACTGTCGGCCAGGGCGCCTGATGGATATCTGAGCCTTGATTGGAATTTACATGCCAGACACAACCCTCCTCCTCGCATCCCCAGCACACCTAATAACCCGCTGCGCTCTCAACCTGCTTTGAGTGATAAGCCCAATGAGAAAGTGCTGGCATATTTAGCCCTAACAATGGCACACCGAAGAGTTTTGGAGGCCTGGAGAAGGATGCATTGTTTATGAGAGGGAGTATCGTTTCAACAGTTGATTAATGGCAGGGAAGCTATCGTCAGCTGGCATCGCGCCGCAGGGGCACGCCAGGTGCAAATTGGATGAGCGCAAAGGAAGAAGCAAGGTGTTCAATTGCTAGACGAAGCAGAACTATCACATCAAGATATTTTTGCTTTGGCACGACGTTCGCTTTGCAAGCCTGCACACCTCTGTTTGCCGCTGTTGAAAATGGGAACTCTGAACCGCAGCAGCAGTCCTAGGGATCCACTGCCATTTCTCAACTCTACACAGTAAATAGACAACATTACTTCATAAGGCTCCAATGGAATATGCCCTGAATATAAAACACTCCTAATATTTCAGATGTAGAGGGGGATTTGGCTGATACCGAAAGTGGATTTTCCCATAAAAGCTCAAACAAATGTAACTCTGTGTTTTCCAGGCTTTGCTTACATTTACCTTCACATTATCAGAGTGCAACCGCCGAACCACTTGCACTTTATCACACACACTCACTCCTCCGCGTCCCAGTGGAAGCCGCACGAGGGTTTCGCCTTTAAAAGAGTGTCTGCTAACGGCAATAAAACTTGCGACCAACTAAGTGGCAGGTCCAATGAATTCTTTCCAGTGCTTTAAGCGTAGAGCTTCTTCCATGTGTCCCCAGTAGAGCATGAAGATAAACGACAGTATCAGAAGTCTCTAGCATACAGTAAATCCATTAAAAATCGTGACAGCGGGGAATTATGGTCATCGCAGCCATGGAATACAGATCAGTGATTATGCACAAGAGCCTAAGGTTGTTGCAGAGTCATGAGATGGATCTTCAATTAAAGGCACTGAAAGAAGACCTTGAATAGTGATCGTGCTGTCACACCTAAGGATATTATTTTGTTAATCTCTCTCTGTTGGCCTTGTTACACTTGAAAAATGTTGCCACAGCTACAGCTGAGCCACAATTCATTTAAAGTATTCAAGAAAATTGCTGCTTTATTCGCGACTTTGGTATTGTTGAGCCAAAGCAGCAAAGTTACAATTGGGCAATAGAGTTGCAACTGAGTCTTTCTGTACTTGCCAATGTTGCCTGTGCGTATGTGGAGCCGGCCTCTGACGATGGTGTGAACCGTCATGGGGCTGGAGGCAGAGTGTCGATCGAGGTTTGGGTTTGTCAGTAAGGTGTCCTCGCCCACGTAATCAGTGGTCAGTACCTCCACCTCGTGAAGCGCCTGCACTGCCGATTTACACTGACGCAACATGTACTAGGGATTCAAAATGTAAGAGTAAAAACAAGATGAGAAGCATTGTTAATGCCTTACAATTACTACACTATTTAATATTAGTAAGGTACTCATTTCATCATTTAGAAAGCATTACTCCTATATTATAGCTTTAAATGGTTCCTTCTGGATTAATAAGTTGATAAAACATGTTTAATGACAATATTTTCAAACTTTATAGGTAATGGATTCCCATTTCTAAACAGAGTACTGCATTAAGTGCAAACCATAATTTATGACCTTTTAATGAGTCATGGTGACTTTTAGAAAGTGTAACATAAGTGTTAACAAAGACTTCAGGTGCTTATTCGTACATATAAAAGTTACGATATGCACTTATTGTAATTGTTGTGGAAATAATCAGCGACAATGCCAGTGCTGCAGCCTTCGTTTCCTGTTCTCAATTGACTGGGGGGCCTGAAACGGTGTGGTCTTATGCAGCAGCAGAAGACCACACCGTTTCAGGTTTTGATTTGTTGTTCAGAGATGCTCTTCTTCATACCTTGACATTTGCGTTACTGTCACCTTCCGATCAGCTAAAAGCAATCTGGCTATTCTCCTTTAACGTGCTAAGCAAGTTATAAATAACAAGATATAACTAATGCAGTGGCCACTGAATGTATATATTTGTAGCTTTTAACTGCCATAGTGTTTTTTTTTATCACAAAGAAGAGTAATTTGTGCTTGCACTTGTTCCCTTGCATGTGAGACTTACAACAACCGTTATGAAATGTGTATTTTGTGTTTTAAAAAAGTTTGTTCTTATATCTGAACTTCTACAATCTCAGTTTTCTTGCGTGGTTCTCTCTTTCAAAAAAAAGGTTGCTGTCTTTCTTCTATTTCTCATTAACTCCAGAGGTTTTTGGAAATATCAGGTGAGCTGAAGTCCAGTGTTGTGGTTCTAAACTATAATGGCCACATTATGGTCCCATGTTTGACCCCACAGGCTTTTACCTTGAGCTCGATAGCAGTAGAACCTATCAGGAGCAAGGAGTCACTGTCCCAGATGTCAATATGCATGGTGTGGAGGGCCAGGTAGCGAAGAAACCAGCGCTTCTCTCCTGGCTTCAGGAAACTATCATCTACTCTGAACTGCAGCTGGAGACCTGGAGAGCCTAAAGAAGAGAGAGAGCATTTCAAATAAAAGAAAGCAATAACGTTCAACTGATATGGATGTGAACTCCTGAACTACAGAAAAGACAGAAACAAAAGCCTGATATTATTGAATGTATCCCATGGAGTTATAAACGCGCTACTGTAACAATCAAACATGTTCAATTGATTTTCTGGATAAAATACAGTACTGTGCAAAAGTCTTGAGTCACCTTATTTGTTTAAGTCACTAAACAGTGGCTAACAATCATTTGAGCATAAAAAAGACACCTAACTCAAGGGATGAACCAATAATGTTTCTAAGACTGATCAGTGCTGATTCATCTACTGCTCTTCTGGAGTGATGAATCCAAATCTGAAACTTCTGGTTCAAATCATTTTCAGTATAGGTCAGGAGAAAGGTACAACAGTGAGTGTCTATAGCCATCTGTAAAACATGGTGGAGGCTTTGTCATGGTTTGGGGCTGCATTGTATTCAGTGGTGTTTGGAAGTCTTGTCAAAATCAATGGAATTACGAAGACAGAAAATTACCACCAGATTTTGGTCTTCCATACATCCAGAAAGCATCTGAATGGCAACAGCTTCATTTTTAAGCATGACAGTGATCTCGAACACACTGCCAGTGCACTAAAAGCATACCTGTATAGAAAATCACACAGTGTAACACTATCAGTCATGGATTGGCCTCCACAGAGCCCAGATGTCAACATTTTTAAAGTAGTGTGGGATCATCTTGACAGAAAACAGAATAAAAGGCAGCCAACATCCGAAGAAGAGCTTTGATTGTCCTTCAAGAAGCCTGGAGAGCTTTTCCTGAAGACTACTTAAAGACATTACAAGAAGGCTCCCTAAGAGGGTTCAGGCTGTGCTGAAAAATAAAGGCGGTCATATCAAATTATGACTTTCAAGTTGGTATCATACTCTTTTTTTTGTCCTTGTTTACTGTATTTTCATGTCTGTTGGCACATGTTTCAATACATTGCTGCACCTATTTCCCATTTTCCTTGGGTATGATATGAAAAAGAATGGTAGCTTAAGACTTGTTATTTGAAATCTTGTATTGCAATATTCACATTTTCTGTGTCTCTTCTTATAGTGCTGTAATTATTGTTGTGTAACTGCCATGAGTAAAGGTAAGAAGCATAACACTAAACTGTGTTATTATTTTGCCACATTTTACTGTAAGATACAGAGAAAATGATTAAAACATTGCCAAATAGCTCAGCTAATGACCAGAAATTCCAGTTGATTCAGCACTGGTTAAAAATGTTAACTTCTGAGAAACAATCAGCCACTCAGAGCTGTATTCACACAGGAGACATCATCCCACCCTAAATGAGATGGTGGCAGCTATAAAATAATAATAAGCATGATTTTCTATTTTCAAGAAAAACCTGTATAGGTAACTGCTCTAGCTTACTGCTTGTGCACCTTCTGTATCAAAAGAAAATCATGTCAGTAAGAATGATTCATCCCTCACTGACTGAAATAGTTTGCAGCAACATCAACAGTAGGATGTCAAGACAGCTGTTAAAAACTCATAAACCTGGTTCTTTGGGGGTTTGACCCATACGTGGGTGTCAAGGTCTTGATATCTTTGTCTGTTGCATCAATTCTGACCATTGTCAAGTCAGTCTGAGGAAAAAGTCGCCAATCTGATTATGTGAGCCGTTCCTTCTATCCAGATGGCTTTGAATATAGAGAAGAGGCAAAATATCTGGAATCAGCTGCCAACCTTGTGGGCATTTCTAAACTGGTGCACTAGCCATCTACTGGGAGTCATTAGGTCTGATGACTGCACAGAATCAGAGTGAAATGCCCAGGGAGCATAAAGCTATTTCACAAAATCAGAAGCTCTCTAGGGTTCCCATAATTCAAGACGATAATGGTGCCTAACTGCCAAAAAAACCTCAAGAGTAATTTTATGAACAGTGGGATAAAGTCATGGCTTAATCAGCACATTCACAATCGTCACTCTCCAACCTTTAAAAGGACTAATCACTCAAGCAAAAGGTTTTCCACATTAGAGAAAATACTGAACGCACAGTAAGATGACAGACGCTGTTTTGAGAACTACATCAAGCCCTTAAACATCACTAAATATTGCATATTAAACAGCAGTTTAGACCACATGCAGGGGTCACGCATAAGACATAATTTTTGATTAAATCGGTTTAGGGTAAAAGCCAAGATCCAGTCTGAGAACGTAAACTGAATACTTTATGTGATACACCCTGCTGAAATGTGACTCTTCCTCTACGTCCAGATCATTCCTACACTGGTGTGCGACTATGGGGTCTGTGTGCCAACCTTATTCCCAGAATTCTCTCCCATGGAATCTCTATAAGTCTGTATCAAAGCCCCCACGCTGTCTTTATTCCCATAAGTTGAATGTGCAGAGAATCAGCCGGCTGTATAGAAGTGGAGTAATGAGGACCTTTGGTGACAGCCCCGCTGTGTCTGAGAGACCAGCAAGCCCCTCTGAATCTTTCCACACATGAAATGAAGGGAAAACTTTTCTTTCTTTCCACATTTTCTTTCTTTTTGCCTTATTTCTCACACACAGACACACACACACTTCTTTAGTGTCAGTATTCCCATGAAGCGTGCATGCAGAAATAGCCTTTTGTGAAGCTACCGGAGAGGGTTTCTAAAGGTCCAAATAGACTGGTTTATTTAAGACAAATACCTGTAATTACAGTGGCTTGCAAAAGTATTTGGCCCCCTTGAACTTTTCCACATTTTGTCACATTACAGCCACAAACATGAATCAATTTTATTGGAATTCCACGTGAAAGACCAATACAAAGTGGTGTACACGTGAGAAGTGGAACGAAAATCATACATGATTCCAAACATTTTTTACAAATAAATAACTGAAAAGTGGGGTGTGCGTAATTATTCAGCCCCCTTTGGTCTGAGTGCAGTCAGTTGCCCATAGACATTGCCTGATGAGTGCTAATGACTAAATAGAGTGCACCTGTGTGTAATCTAATGTCAGTACAAATACAGCTGCTCTGTGACGGCCTCAGAGGTTGTCTAAGAGAATATTTGAAACAACAACACCATGAAGTCCAAAGAACACACCAGACAGGTCAGGGATAAAGTTATTGAGACATTTAAAGCAGGCTTAGGCTACAAAAAGATTTCCCAAGCCTTGAACATCCCACGGAGCACTGTTCAAGCAATCATTCAGAAATGGAAGGAGTATGGCACAACTGTAAACATACCA
>VOQK01035355.1:26133-36252 GCA_015052645.1 Benitochromis conjunctus
TCCAACCTTAAAGCCTCCATCTGACTGTTGGCTGGCATTAGGTCCTCAGGGAGCCCCGCAAGCTGTTGCTTTTCAGACATCAACAGTTGCCTCAGCAGCAGTTGTTGAATGCACCCCCTCCAAAAAAGCCCTGTCACCCCCCTTCCTTCACACACTAACACTTGGGTTCCATTACCACCTTGTGTCTTTCCATACCACTGACTTTGGCTGGTATGGCGAAAGGAGAGAGTAAAATTGTAGAACTGGTGCTGTGAATGCACTGGTAACTAAACCTTTTTGGTCCATGGTTCATTGTGTATTTGTCTGACATTTCAATAAAGGCTTTGAATTTTTATACACTTCACGTGCCTCTGAGGTATAGTTTTATGAATGTGGACGGAGACCTGAATGGACCTTTCTCCCAAGAATTGTTTCGAGGGTGGGGCTGCACTATAGTGGAGCCTCAAGGGATTTTTACTTCTTTTATCTGTATCACATAATGATAAGAAGGAGATGAGGGTGACTTGAAGTTCACTAGGTAACAGAGTTTTTTCTATTTACTCAAACTTGTGGTGGTTTTCCCAAACTTCAATGAGTAATCTGTCTTTTAAGACACATTTCATGCACTATCTCCCTGTTCCATCTGTCAGAACATTCTTGTGCCCCCTGAGTTTAATCTAGTTAATGGTTAAACACCAGCGGTTAACCTCTCCAGTATGATTGGTCACTGTTTGACAATGAGATCTTATTGCTTTAACTGGGCCGTGGGGACCTGGGAGACTGGAGTAGTGAACATTAATCCTTTGCAATGGTAAGGAAGAAGTAAAGCAGAATGTGGAGGAGGGGGAGGGGGCTTGTGGAGGCGTCTGTGGGTTAGGCTCACAGGCAGTGTTTGTGTTACACCTCCAGCAAACACCTTTGCGGGTGTTCAGTTCTTTGAATTGGATGTTTTCTATGACTTCATGCCTTTATGTGTGAGAGCATGTTACCTGAGAGCAAGTCCACAGTATAGTCACTGAACAGTTTCAGTGTCACTTTCAGAGGCTTTGAGTCAACGAATTCACCTGAGGACATAGTTGCCCTTTGTTTTATGGAGGCTTTACTTTACCAGAGCCACGCTGAAACATCGACCATAACACTTAAGTTGCCTTTGCTCCTCTCTGCCTGTGTGAACTTGAGTTTGAAAGAGAAAAGTAGAGGGGTAACGTTTCCATGTCCTGACTGTTAATGTTCTCCGCAAGTCTCATCTTGTGGAAGTCTCTTTTCCCCTGTTACATTTCTCTCTGGAATTTGGTTGTCAGTCTCTTTACTGCTCTCGACTTTAACTTCTCCACATCTCTCAAACTCATTTGCGTTTCTGATCCAGTAACCTCTTTTATTTTGTAATTCCATCCATCATCTGTCTATCAACCCCGTCAGGACCTAATACATGCATCCTTTATCCTCCTGAGCATGTGTTGTCTAAACATCACCACAGCTTGAGCAGAAGGTGCCAATCGAAGCAGCATCTCTCAGATCCGTGGATTTTTGTTGCAGTGAGGAAAAGGAGTCTTTTTTTCTGTTATAACTGACATTTCAGCTAATGACAATATTCAAGCCAGAAGGGGTTTGACTCGCTGAGTAGTAACTTTCTGATTTTGTAACAGTATTTGTAAAGTTGCATCAGTTTGGTGCAGCAGCAGAGAGCATTCATGCTCGTCTTTGTTGGCAGCGCCGAAACTGACAAACGTGTGGGTTTGTTCCCCAGTTGAGTCCATATTTCGGTAATACCAGAGGAGTCAACTTTCATGTTTTCATTTTTTTATTTAGTCTAACAGAAAAATGTAGAAATGTGTTCCTGGTCCATATGAATATTACATCCAGAATCAATAGCATTCAATTGGGTTATGACTCCATCGGCTAAATGACTCCTCAATTGCATGTCTGTGAATTCTTCGGAACAACAAACATGATATGATGGATAGTTATTGTGGGTATAATGGCAGACTAACATAGTGTCTAATTGATTTAGTCTCTTGTTATTAAGAACTAAAGCAATTATAATCCTAGTAGTTTGCCGTGAAAGCATCTCACATTCTGCCCCAGCAGGCATAGTGCAGCATTAAGACTACATTTACTTAACCATTATTCTTACTGAATTATTATCAAGCGGTTGGGAGCTAAGCGTTCTATGCATTGATGCAGTAATTTGATGGAGCACTTGTGAATCATGAGACTCAGTATATGGTCTTTGAGAGAGGCTGAGAGGTCTAGGATAGGAGTTTGGTGGACCCGCTTTGATCCCATTTCCCACTCACACCATCCTCGCACACTCATACTCTTTGAGATTTGTCTCTGCGGAGAATGATGAAAGATATGCCAAGTCTTGATGTTGATTAGCAGTCTAGGCGTGTGCACTGCTCTTTGTGTGTATGCGTGTGCCTGTCCATTGAAAGCTGTGTGTGAGGGTGGGACTGGTTAATGGCAGGGGCAGAGTGGACACATGTTCAATAATAAGGCCTGACAAAGAGGGACAGGCAGAGGGAGGGATAGAGGGAGGATGGGAGGATGATGGAGCATTCGGTATGTCAGTGCTTTTCATTTTCATTGCTCCCGTCTTCTTACAGCTAGAAATCAATATTATGATAACTAAAATATGCTCCCACATTGAACTGTATCACAATATGATCAATCACGTAACAAAAGCAGACTGCATACACTAGGGCTAAGCATAGAATGACTCATTTTGCTTGGAATTATTGATTTAAACTAGGAGTGCAACTAAGAACTGATGCCGTAATCAATTATTATTGCTATTTTAACTATAGGAATATTAAAGAAAAACAATAAAAAGTTATCATTGCATCTCTAATTTGGACCCGTGTGTAAAATGTGACATAATTTATCACCACTTGAATGATAATAATACTAATGCATACAAATGAAGCTGCATGGCTCAGCTTTATATGATCTCTCCTGCACCCTGGATTTGTAGTAGCGTTATAGCAGAGACATAGAGGCTATGAGCCAGGGTAAGATACAAGTGTATCCCACTCAAGCGTTCGCACATGCTGTAGCTCTGGGACTCCTCAGAGCTGCACTGTTTTATGTATTTTACAAGGACTCTCTGCACCTGAACAGTGCTACATTGTTAAGACATTCCTGTAGGCTGTTGGAATGCAGGTATTAATACTGGGCAGATTACGCAAATAGCAGAGAGAGAAAGAAAGACAGGGAGAGAGGCAAGGAAAGAAAGGAGTGAGAGGCATGTAGAAGAGAGGAGGTGCAGAGTAAAGGGAGCAGAGGAAAGCAGCAGGGTTGCTCAGTGAAGTATGGTACTTACTGAAGTATAGTTGTAACTATGTGGGAGTTTATGTCTAGAATGCATACCACATTAACAGAACTAGTAGATGTGTGTACGTGTCACAAAGGGGAGAGTTAGTGCTGGGTGTGGGGCCAGACGTTGCTCTGTGTGTGGGCATTCGTCACTTGAAGCAGCTAAAGCTGTTAGAAGCATGTGAACATTACTACAACCCCAACATAACTTAGAATCCGGACTTAACAGAAGTTATAAATAGGTGCGTGTGTGTGTGTGTGTGTGTCCAATCCCATGTCAATGGCAGTACCAGCTAGTGATGGGACAGTGGTGGGCTTGTAGGCGAGCCCACACCAAAATGCAGAAGGGGTCTTCCAAGGCTTGAACAACGCCGCTTTTGCTTTTCTCTTTCATTTTCTTTCTTAACTTTTACTGGCTTTTCCCCCCTTAGCATAACTTCTCTCTTTTCTCTCTCAGTGATAGTTTCTTATATTAGACTCTGTCTTTGTTTGATGTACAGTGTGTCATACGACGCTGCAATGGTTGTGGCTCCTAGTTTACCAGCTGGTGGTATATGATCCAGCCTGTCAGAGAAAAAGCCTGTTCTCCTTGGCAAGGAAGTTAGCAGGTTAAAGCTAGCCAAAAATCTACCATCTATTACATACACCCTTTTCTGTAGCCCCTCACCCACATGCAAACTCTCCACCTTGCCCCATCTGTTTGTGTTTGTGTGTATGTGTGCCTGTTTGGCACACATAAAGGGGCAGTTGGTGTAACGGTTCACAAGAGCACCAAAGCCCGGCCCACTATCGGCATGACAGGGCAAAGAGAGTTATGGCTCAGGGTGCCGGAATAAGCAAAGCTAACGCTAACTCTCTGATTATATACACTTAGAGGTGCTTCATGCTAGAAGCAGTTTGAGGAGATCCAGACCTTATGGTTATGATGTTAGCAGCCAAACAATGGCATACTTGTCTTCCTGCTGCTATCCACCTGCTCTCTCTTCCCCTGCCTTGGTTATATCTAAGTATCAAAGCAGTACTGACTGTCCTTCACTGAATATTCCTCCCCTTTGCCCACTTCATCCTGTTTTCCACTCTTTCTTGGCTTTCTCCCAATGCACAGTTAGCTAGTTTAGCAGGAAGGAGGAAACTGGTGTTGGGTACAGGTGAAGCAGAAAGAGCTGGATAGTCATAGACTTAAGATTTTAATTGCACCAGCTGTATCTTACTCTCTTACATTATCTCTTTCTTTCACTCTCCTTTTTATCCACCCAGGCCTTTTTGCCTGTTTCACCTTCATTCTGCTACTGTTATGTCTTCATATCTTTTCTTGCTACTGCTATCATCATTGCTACGCCTTCAAATTTCTTTTGCTCATTTGACTTCTTACACCACATCCAAGTGCCAGGGCCTTCCTCTGCTGTTTCTTTATTCATGTCTCCCTCTATTCCCACTTGACTATGTGGTCAGAGCCCCTGCAGTGGATTATCATTCAGTTGACTCACAAAGGGCAGCCAAAGCCTCCAGTACAAACATGAGACAATATCCAAATGATTGGCTGGTTGGCTCTGGACCATGGAAACAAGCCGCCATATCAGGCTGAGCCAGGCTCGGTCCACAGGTCTGCCCATAAACCACATTATGCTGTAACGCTTATACACTGTAGTGCTTTTGTTTGTTTGCTGCAACTGGCCTCTGGTGTAGCACAATCCAAAATGGAATAAATTATCAGATGAATATAGAAACTGTGATCGATTGCTTTTACATGTAGTTGTTATGCGTATGACTGAGAGGTAGAGTTTACTGTGCAGAATTCATGTAAAGTAATTACAGTAATGGCCAGGGAGGAGGAAAAGAGGAAGACAGAGAACATACAAGAGATTTGTGGATGCAGTGAAGGAAGGGTTTGTGTGACATGAGGGGATGGTAGGGAAAGAGTGAGATGGAGGAAGAGAGCAGCTGAAAGAAGTGTGCTAACATCTATAGTCAGTTTTGTTTTTGTTTAATTTTTTTTGTCAGCAGTTAATAAGGACATATTTAGCCACCAGGGAGTCCAGCAAATTTTTACCTCCTTCATCTGTACTAAATAGAAAGGTTTCCCCAAATGCTATATACCTTCATTTATTCCCACCTGAGGTCCTTATGCAGATGCGACTTGAATAAGCAACTTGAACTTAAAAAATCTGAGAAAAGAGCTCTTTTTCAAGTAGCTGTCCCTTAATTTTCTGTTAATTGACTGTTCATTGCAGCTCTAATTCTTGTATATATACTCTATTCTATTCAGCTCCCATATGTTGCCTGGTATTTGTGAAATGTTAACGGTGAAGCAACCAGTTGGTGTGATTCATGACAGGAAAGGATGGTGAGCATCTGGGGGCTAGTATGCTGAATGTATACTCTGAGTATAAAACCTCTTTAATCTTAGGAACACACTGTCCCCAATCTTTCGAGCCATCTGCCTTCACTTGTGCATGGCTAAAACTTAACTAAAGTGTTACCTCCATGTGTCTCCTGCTACCTCAGCCTGTACTTCACAGCTCATTATTGAGACACATGGTTGGCCCCGCTTCCCTTCCAGCTGCATTTCTGCGTAGAGATGGATTGCTGAAGTCATGAAAAATTCTGGAGGTCTAATGACAGACAGCTTCCACATCTCCTGTCCATCAACTTAGCTCACTTCTCTCTCACATTCCTTAGGTCACACCTGGTTAGTATTACTTGCTTCTTCAGGGATTTGACAGATATCCCCCTCCTTCCTGCTCATTCTACCCCTGCCATGTACCTGTATGGACAAGCTTTTCCTTGCCAGTGAAAACCTCTCTCAAACACCTCATCATAAATGTCAAGATTTGCCCAAGAGCCCCCAACATAACTGCGGAATGTGTCTAATTCTAGGCTTTACACTGTTCTGTTTCTTTTGTGACATACAGGCTCAAGATACATCCTCTGAGAAAACTTCTCAGCGCAGTTATCTCAAAGTATAATCATGAAAACAATTCTGAAAATGTAAATTGTGCAACTTACTCATGATCTTGAAAGCAGTGTTATGAGTAAAGTATGGATGATGTCGAGCAGAGATCCGGCAAGGCAGCGTCATCACCTTTGAGTTTGTTTTATTAAAATGAGTTCAGTTGCGTCATGTCGACTTTCCCCTCCGCTCTCCAACTCCCCCATCTCCATTCCTGTAATGAAAGGCACAAGCTAACAGCTATGGATATAGTCAGAACATCGCAGATGTCTGGTAATATTCAGGAAGTATTTCATTTCACCCCCCCTCTCTTCATTTTCACTTCAGTTTAGCAATGGCAGTTACATTGCACAGATTTTCATTTCCCATATGTTGCTTTCAAAATTAGCAAAACATATAAAAGCAGTTTTATCTTTTTTCCATTTTGATCTTGATCGTGGTCTCCAGTCCTTTACCCTTTGTTTGACTCCCTTTTCTCTTCACCTCTCCCTTTCTCCTCCTTTCTTTAACCACCCATCAATGCTCTTTTCCTTCTTCTAGCATCATATGTGTTCATGTCACTCCATCACCAGATTCTTAGAGGGGATGGATGGTGCCAGGGTTGTAGAGGTGCCAATAATTGTGCTTCAACACCCCTGAAAACTCACAGAAACCTCCTCCTCCTGGATGTACACAGCAATCCTTGGCTTGCAAACATACAATGTTTTATTTCCTCCATTATGCTAAACAACCAGCACTTACAACGCCCACTCGGACCATCTGCTTCTGTAAAAAACCCAAAGCAAGCCTACTGGGTCAGAAAGCAGGATTTTCTTTCAGGCTAAGAGCTTTATATTATAATTTACAGAGAATGTGTTTTTCAAGGAAAACAACTATAGTCAAGAATATATTTTCTTGTATTGTTGAGGAATCTCAGATCAAAATTTAAACACTGAAACTGAAGCGTTCATTAATATGACTTTACTCCACCCTTTAATTAAAGAAGAGGAACAGATCACTCTCCACATAGTCAGCCTGTGCGGTATGCTGCAGCCATGATTAAAGTGATACAAGGACACCCTGACACACTCCTTTCATATGCTTCATTTTTCCTTTGATCTTTGTATGCTGAAAATTAGCTTCACATCTCCAGGCCAGGCTGGTGTGTATTTACTTCAGTGTTTTTTTCCCTTCCTGTCAACATCTGTCATCTCTGTAATCTCTTCATGAAATCGCTCGAGTCATTCTAACTTCATAAATGTATTGTTTTCCTTGATGTCGTATCTTGCATGAGAATGGAGACAAACTTACGTAGATGTTGCAAGAAGAGAAGGGGTGTTCGTTTCAATCTGATAACAAAATGGAACGAAAGTAACAATCATTTACTGTCACATGTTTGCAGGGCTTTTTCTTCTGTGCTTTGTAACCCAAAGATACCTGTTGTCTGTACTGCTGAAAAGCAACAAATCCTGACATTATAAAAGCTAAAAATGATCAAAATGATCAGAAATCTGATAATGTATTTTTTAGTTATCTCAAAAAAATTAAAGCACTTAGGCGTTTAACATTAAATGAATCCCCTCCCCCCCAGTTAGTTTCAGCCTTTTAAAATATTGGCCTAATTTTAGATGATGACTCATGTGCTGATGTTGCTCTCATGCACGCCATTTTCTGTCAAAAGAGAAAGCATACTAAAGACCACTATACTGATGAAATGTCTGTGGGAAACAAAGACCTTGCATAATTGTACATTTATATGTATTGTGTATTCATGTTAGGATGATTTTTAGTTTGTGTGCTCTGTTGTTGTGAAAAGAAGCACAACTCAAAGGGTCAGAGGTTCATCTGGTGTGAAGATCTCATGGGAGGTCAAAAACATCACATATCAGCATTTGACCTTGGATGTGTACACCATTAAAAGGAGAAAATGGTATTTTTGTCCTGTGTTTTGTTCTATGAAAAGCAGGCCACAGGCACCGTGTCATCAAAGAGGACTAGCATAGAGTAGGTCGAATCTGTTTTTGTGTTGTCTGGGTTATAAAAAGACACTGCGAATGTTTCGTGGTTCAAAAGCATGGTAGGAGAGCAGAATTTGGGCTAGACATTTTTCACTGACATTATTGCGTCTAACCTTCTCCTCTTTCAGCCTCTACTCGCTTCCCATTGACCAACCAACATTCATCTGTCGCATTCTCTTTCCTTGACAACACCCCGCTGATTTGTTCTTTCTTTGACTCTTCCAGCAAACTCTAGAGACCTCACCTGTACCTCCCCCTCCCCCTGTCCACACATTAGCCCCACAGTATCTTTGTTTTCCATCTCCTGGACCTGCAGGTCTGCGCACGTTGAGACACGTGTTGTTTTGTCTCTCTCAGGTTTCACACATTCCAGATATTATCTCCAGGCTCCAGTTAGCTTATCTAAGGAAAGGCGGTCAATCATTTGGCAGACAATGATAGATGGTGCCCTCTGAGTCAGGCCTGATGCCTCCAGATGAAAGGCCTACCGAAGTGGTGGCCTTGTCATGTCGGACAGTTGTCTAGTTATCATTTCAGATAACTTTGCTCTCCTGTTGTGTTTACTTTCCGTTTTATCTCGCAGACTCACCAGAAAAGTGTCCCTGAAATCAGTTTGAATTAAAATGAATGATTATTATTTAAATCTCTGCTTCATTTGCCTAATTATTTCATCTGTTGTCTCCCATTTCTTTTCTAATCACATCATCATCCAAGCTATGAATAATAATTTAATGAAGCATTAATGAAAGTGAAAAATGTACGGGGTAGCAGATTGGAATTTTATGAGGACTGGAATAATGCACCTTCTGAAAGTCTCTGGTGAGCCTTGATGTGTAAATGAGTAAGACATCAGTGGTGCCTAAGTCAGAAAAATGTCCAATTTATGAGAAGTGGCTTCATAAAAAAATCAGAGCTTGAAATTGAAATTATTCATGGTTGACATTTCCTCGTGTTTCATTCTGCCATTTTAATTTTCAGGCTCTGTCGTTACAACCTTAGTTTTATCAGGTAACTGGCCGACAGTGTTCTCATTGTGTGTTTATTTCTGTGTCTGTGCGTGCCACTGTGGCTATATCCACCTCTAATCCAGCCTTGGGCAGCTTCTGTCCCCTATAGGCTCAGTGTCAGCAGCTCGACTTTGATGTCAAGCCACAATTTATTCGTCTGTCTCTGTGGACTCCCCTGTTGTCCACATAATGTCAGGCAATCAATAATAATGTGACCTACCTATCTACTCTTGACTACCCACTGCTCAAGTTATTCACCCCACTGGCTGCACTGTTCCAATCTCTGACCTGCCCCTGCCCTTGAAGAAACCCTCGTATTCCCAATACTGCTTTTACCAATAATGCCTGTCTAGCTACGACAATAACCTATGTGTCTGTTACTGTGGTAACATACAGCCCTGTAAAGCAAAAGTGACCCCCTGCTTCTCTTGTTTAAAAAATAGTCTGTCCCTAATGAAAACAGATCAAGTGTGGAAGGGTAAGAATGGATACAGGGACGCATAAAGAAAGTGAAAAAAATCAAATGAAGAGATGAACAGCTGCTTGTTCATGAATATATTTACTGAGCCCCCCAAACCCCCACTCCTCTGTTGAACCCCCACTGTATTTCTGAAGAGCTAATAGAGAGTGGGAGAAGACAGGTGTGCCATTATAGTGCAGATTAGCAAAGAATGCTAGAAGGTTAAAACTGTCTGGAGTTGCCTAACTCAGATGTGTATTTGTATGCAAGCTCATATTCCTCTGGAATTACATTAAAATCAGTGTGTGTGTGTGTGTGTGTGTGTGTGTGTGTGCGTGTGTGTGTGTGTGTGTGTGTGTGTGTATAGTACATGATCTGAATGCTTGTCATGATATGTATGCTTGCCCTGTC
>VOQK01035360.1:0-10412 GCA_015052645.1 Benitochromis conjunctus
AAAAAGTCAGAATTCTGACTTTACTCTCAGAATTCTGAGAATAATGTCAGAATTCTGAGTTTCTGAGATTAAAGTCAGATTAAAGAATTCTGAGATTAAAGTCAGAATTCTGACTTTATTCTGAGATTAAAGTCAGAATTCTGACTTTTTTCTCAGAATTCTGACTTTAATCTCAAAATTCTGACTTTAATCTCAGAATTCTGGAAAAGGAAAAAAAAAGACATGCCCATTTTATTTTTTCTCCAGTGGCCCTAATCCTCTTCCGTAAACATCTAAGTGCATCTTGTCTGTGAGACTTCTTTCTGGGGCATAAAACTTGTATCCATGGTGACTATTGAGCTTGTTTTCTCAACCTCTCATTTAAAATTTTATACAAAACAATAGCATTCAGAAAGCTATATTAAAACTCCCCCTGAAGGGCAAGGGTCATTAAAAAACTTGTTTAGATGTTTATTCTGATGTCAGCATTAGTAATATGGAAATCTGGTGTAGTACATTAATCTTCAGGTGTCATTGTGAAGTCATATAATCTTATATTTTAAAAACAATGTTTTAAGGAGCTCAAACAAAGCATCTTTGTAACCTTATGATTAATAAATTGCTTTCAAGTTCAGAGATGAGCCGATGAAAGCTAACCCTTTTCCCTAATTTGTGCGACCCTGACCTTTGACCTATGTATGACGTTGAAACATTGCATACTAAAACTGTGCATTTTATTATCTTTACCCATGTGATTGGAGCAGAACTGGTTGAAGTCTTTGGCTTGTATAAGCTGTAAAAACTTGAGATTTTACGCTATATTCATGCAGTGAGTCGTTTTGATGTCATCGTGGGGTCGGGTGTAGTACTGAAAAAATAAAGCATGTCTTGTACAATTCTCTCCATCCCCTTTCATAAGATATATTACTCCATATTGTTTCTTTAATTGTTTTTTTCAAGGTCAACATCAACCAGTAATGAAGGTCAAGGTCAAATGCTTAGCCAACCTAGGTACTCATGTCCCCCAAGGCCCAGAATATTGTTGCGAAGTTTGAGAATTATCAATAAAAGATGGGTGGGTAATATAAAGTTTTGTTCTGACATTTGGTGTGACCTTGGCCTTGATCCAATTCTCCCTCCCTTTGGACAAATGTAATTTACCTCTACCAGTATGTGGCGGCAACATGGCTACACGGAAGAGTTGCAGACACTTGATGTGGTCAGGCCACACATGGTGAGAACTGGTTTGTTTCAAGCATACAGACATGGAGCGCTACACAAATACAGGAATGTCAAAGTTTGTCTCCCCTTTAATTAAAAGTTTCTAGAAATACTACCAAAACTGCCAAACTGCCACCTTTGGAAACATCCCACGTTGTATGTCAAGTATAATCTTGAAAATCAGTGAAAATAGCCCTGTCTCAGTTGAACGCTGATTGCCATCTTTTGGAAAGAGCACATGTTGTTTCCAGGAACACGCTCAGTGCCCTGACCTCTCTTTCTTTTCTGTTTCCATTGTTCACTGTTATTTCTCTAGTTTAGCTTTGACAGGGGGATACAATGAATTGGAGGCTCCACAAAAGAGACTTTTACGCCACATTAGGCAAGGGTCCCACGTTCTTCTCTGACACAAAAATACAATTTATTGAGACAGACCCATTCATCTCAGCAGAATCTCTGCTCACATAATAGGCTCCCTCTTATAAACCTCTTTTTTCCCCCCATCCTCCTAGCGCTAACTGCACTGTTGAAAATTAAGTTAACATTAACATTTATTCTTGAGGTGAGCGTATGGTCTTATCAGAGACATTCAAAGAGTGTGTGACAATTCAAAGCAAGCTGCTATGCAGGTATTAACAACGTCTTATGAATTATCTGTCACTGTGGAAGACTGAAAGTGTAACAACAGAAGAGGACTTTTTTAATACTGATATATACCTGGAATAACATCCTTTTATTCTTCTAAAAATTGGGTTGGTGTTTGTGAGTATTCTCTGGCTGCTTTATGGGATGTGTCAGTGTGAAGTTAGACTTTGAGATGCATCGGATTAATCACAGCTGTAGAAGTGACCCAAACATCACTGGTGGGCTTCCAGGTCACCACATCAATGAATCAATTCACTGCGTGCTCACTCGTGAAATGAGACCTAATGAGAAGTGCTTCAGCCTCAATCACGGGGCAACAAGGGGAATGACTTTTGTCATCCCGATGCAGGTCTTTTCCTGAATGCTGATTGGTCTACAGGAGGACGAATCCTTACTTTTTTCTTGTGATTTTTCTCCATTTTCAAATGTGCTGATTGTCTTTGCCAGAGCTATTTTCAAATTGGTTCTGTCATAAAATTGATGAATTGAGCGTGAAGTTGCCTGCTTCACAAACTTCTCGTGTTCCCCCATTCACTCGCTCACCTCTTCTGCTGTGCAATCAACAGATCTCTATCACACATGTTCCTCCTGCATGTGCTGACTGGATAAGAGCACCATGAATGCACTCCGTGCAATTTGTACATAAAAGTGCAGGCCTCAATCTTTCTCTGGGAGCAGGGTTGTAATGTATATTGACTTGTTTTGATTGAAGCTGTTTGAGGGACATTTGAGAAAGTTCACTGGTGTATTTTTGTGAAGCCTTTGATATTGATGGGCAGGTGTGTGGAGAGTAATAAGTAGCTGGAGAGGGAATTTGCTGACAGAACCCATTACCTCTGCTAGAGAATACTTCACATATCCACTCAAATCAGAAAACATGAGGGTATAAATAGGAAAATGCACATTGGACTCAGCATAGCTGCTGGAAAATTGAACATTATCAGGGTGCTATATGTCTTCTAAATAGGTCTGTGACATTCTCATGTTTATGCTATTTGCAGAAGAGAGCTGTCAATCAACAGAGAACAAGATGGCACTGTTAACTTCAGGCTGTTGTTTCTAGACCCAGCTATGACATTATTCAAAATTGACGAGCCATATATCATGATGTAAATTTAACTTTACTTAGCCTACTTCAGCTGGACTGCAAATTGAGCCTTTGAAGATCATTTCTCATTATGATGGTGCTGGATACTGGTTACAGATAGCTTTTATAAAAACTAAAAAAAGAAGAGTGACAAATTAAAAGAAAAACTATGCCACTGCAGATACACAGGAGCGTATCATGTGCTTCTTTTACATGCACGTAGCTTGTCTCTACATGCAGCCTGCTCTGAGGTTGTTTTGTAGAAGCTGCAGAGGATTTGGGGGTTTTTTTGCTTTTCTTTATTGCAAACTCACTGTCTAACACGAGTTGCATCAACAAGCCTATTCACTTAATGAATAAATCCACGTGCAGAGTCATCTGCAAGCCATCATGTGGCTTTTACACATAATACCCCTCTCAGCATAGACTGAGGCATTTGTTTGAAGCTTTTTGAGGGACTTTTGACACACAGTTTTTTGAGACTCATACATTTTATTTTTAGAGGGTGAAGAATCACTCTTACACTCTTTGTTCGAGTTCTGAAAGTCAGTGAGGCTTTGCGGTGTTTTTCTTAATCAGAGAATCACAGTAACATATTCCCTCTATCTTCTTGATCTCATTTTACATAATTAAGTGATGAAATCCTCATTGTCAGTGGTCATCTGCAACATTTTGAATTAAGGCGGCCACTGAACATCAGTAGTGTCATTAATTTAGACTGTCTGAGGTAGCTAGGTTATTTAATTAATTAGACATCTTATTTAAAGGCAAGTTCTTTTCAAAAAAAACATTTTCCCACTTAAGCACAATGAAAGTTTATTGCTTAGACATCAGATTACAGCAGACTTTCGTGTCGGCTTAACGCTTTGTATTGTTGTTGTTGAAGCACCCTTTTGTTATTTGACAGTTCAGCTATGAAATATGAACAGGCCTAGCAAAGGCAAACAAAAACAGACTCCAGTGTGGAAAGTAATGGAGACAGGAAGAGTCTGTATGTTTATGAGTTATTGAAGGAACATATCACCATAAAGGGAAACAAGGAATCACATAATGCTTGTCTTATTTTGGGTGGACCGAATATGTCTATTTACTGAGCCTGAAAGGGGACTTTCTGTAAGGTTAGAGAACTTATGGCCAAATAAACAAGCACAAATGTTTGCCCTAAACACAGCTCTTCTCATGAGATCTAACCTACTATCAATCTAAACCAGAGCTTAGGGCAAAAATAGGAACTCCTGAAAGGTTATTTCAGTCCCCAGATTGTTAACGTTTCAAAGGGTAATTCTGGGCCCTCTGTTTTTTTTTTGTGTTCAGTGAAATTTGATGAGTTCTGATGTGGTTTCTGATCAGTGGTGTTTTGAGGAGGAAACTCCCTTGGTGGTTCTTGGCATCTCCTGAGACTTGGAATGAAGTTCCTAAAAAAAATTCCTGCACCACAATTACAAGGCAGCCATACGGCAGGTCAAAGGAAGGACAAATGTGGTGCAATATCCGAAACATGAATCACATTTTCAGCACGGCAAACACCGAAACAGAGGGAGGGTAAATAAATCACAATTACAAAAGTCAACTGCACACTCCAGGCTGTCTCCTTTGGCAATAGCCTGACATGATCAATTTATATTTATATGTTTATTTATAAGTGTTCAGTCTTCAAAGATAAATAGCAACAAACAAGAATTCCTGTGGAAATTGAGGGATAGCAGTAAGAACGTTGCCAATATGACAAGGAACACTGGCCTCAGTACAGCCCTGTCGTAAAGCAACACGTGTCACCACTATGTTGGTCCACACTGCAGACAAGTGGTTTTCCTAACCACGCCAATTAAAATAGACATAATGATCTTAATGGATCTATTGATATACTGATATAACAATAATATTTTCTTAAACCTTAAAACAGCTTTGGTGCCTGAATCTGACTCAACAACCAATGTGACCGAGTAACATAGGCGTCGGTCTAAAGATAATAGGAAAAATAATGATCCCACACAGCAACTAATAATGAAATAAAACAACAAGTAAAGTCTAAAAATAACACAAAATATTAGTAATAATAATAATGATACAACACATGACACAAACTCCAGTCTCCTGGTTGAAAGTGCTCTATAAGACTCATGTAGCCACCACTTATCACAATGCAAGTACAAAACACAGACCCGTTTGGAAATGCATTGCACGGACTAATGTCTTGACTATTTCCCTACCTGTGGAGAGAAAAAGGGAAAAGAAACTTGCAGCTCACAAAATTTTGTTCCTGGCCATTATACATGGTGGTGGATCTGCAGCGATATAAGCAGGCAGGGGAATGATTAGACGTAATTACTGCGCTGCACGGTCATATAACAACCGAGGAATACGATGTCGTTTAATGGGAGTACTCTGTGGTGCAAAAATATTCTAACTAGCATTCCTCTATTTAAATGTGGTAACGCCTCAGTGCACAAAGAAAAATCAATTGAAAGAAGTTTGTTAATGACCGCTCCATTTACAATAAATATAGATGAACTTTTATTGAAAGTAGAGTCTTTCAGGAAAATTGGTCGCATTTAACTGAAGCATTAAAGTTTATTCTTAAACCTCTGAAAGAGCGGTTCGCTTTCTTAAGCCTAGCTGAACTCCTAAATATGTGTCATAAAATCATTAGTGGTTCACTTTGAATCACAGTATCTTCATGAAAACATGACAGCGGAGCAAACTCGGTCTGCACATGTAGACTGCTCGATGATTTGATAGTAACATTCAGAGATCCGTAGTATTAAACTGTATATTGTACAGCTGTTTTTACTTCTGAATGTAAACAAGTCAAGGGGCAGTGTCATGGATACGCACACTTAATAATGAAACAAAATCTTCAGCGGTTTATTTTGTTTTTACAAGTAGATTTACTCAAAGTTGTGCATTCACATAAATCACAAAAAGCCATTCATTAACTTAAAACAGAGGAACTACAAAAGGTTTTCAGATCATTTGTAGAGGTAATGTTCTTATTTCTTATTGATACTTATAGGAAGTAAATAGGAAATAAATTGTGGAAAACAAAACAGAAGAAAGTAGAAGAGAAATAATAATTTAACATAAACCAGTGACACACTCCAGGGCCTGATCAACCCTGGCAGGGCCTCCTTGAATGAGGGTGTGTAGGGATAACGGTCAAAACACCCAATGAATCCAAGGTCCACTACTGATGATGTGTCCCAAAAACTTTAATTTTATAATCCAGATCAGATTTCTAATCCCTAAACCTAACCAAAGAAGGTAAAAAGAAACTAAAAAAATGGCAGAATAGCTTGTGATAAAAGACCAAAACACCCTGTGAAGTTGAGGCACACAGCGATGTGTCCTGCTGCCTTTCCCCATAGCAGCCATCCCTCAAGACTTTCTCCATTTGAAGCAATGCATTATCAGGGATATGTAACTGTGAGGGTGCTGGGAAGCATCTCGCTCACTAAGGTGAAGCACACACCTGCAATGTCCAATGCGCTCTCTCTTTTGAGGTCAACTTCCTGAAGGTCTGATTCATGGAGTGCACACATGAGTATGGCCTAATGATGTTCACCTGAATGGAGTTCCCCAATTATCCACTGTTAGTGGGGTAAACCATCCGATGAGAGTTGAGGGTGGGAGGGGGCTGAATTTTCAGTTTGATTTGATTTAGTTAGTTTGTATATTATTTAACTGGGGGTCTGTTTGTAGTCCGATATATGTGAGGTGTGTTAAAAAACTGCAGTATATCACTGTATATGTTTGTTGGTAGCTGAACTGTGTCAGGGGAAATCTTTTAAATTATATTGGTGGTGGTATGACCGGCGCATATTTAAGGAGGGGTTTTGGGGGGCTGGGCTGTGTTTTTTTTTGTCTTCAGATGTGTAGCTGGTGAGAGTGTTAAACCTCTATACTTGTAAAAGAAATAATAATCAGTGCTCTGAAAAACAACTGGAGGCTTGTGCGGTTGTTTTTTCCTATCTGGTCCCCTTCACATTAGATTGCGACTGCTACAGTAACATTAAGTCCTTGTATTGAATATAAACTATAAAACATCTATAAATTCTTTGCCAAAAATAAACCAATAAGTATGTTTGTTTTTTTTTACCTTTGATCAGGAGTCAAATTATAATGAAATCCATGCTTGTTTCTGCTTTCCCTGTAAGCGATATTAAATCTGTTTTTTTTTTGTAAGAATCCTTATTTCTGCCTCATTGACATGTTAATTTGCTATCTTCTCTCTGTTTTACATGAAAATAGTTTTAGTGGCTGTAGCAGTACAATCCCAGTACATCCCCTGACTGGTTTTTATTGTGAAGTGACTCATCTGCAGTAACTCATCCTTCATTAGTAAGAAAAAGAAAGAAGGTACAACCAACCGTGTAATAGTCTAAACTTCTAGGACTCACAGAGTGTATGTCTAAAATTAGATTTCTAACTTCCGATGCATTGCTAAGCGTAATCTAAGAGTAAATATTAGTAAATCAGTAATATTTTAGCATTTGTTAAAACGTAATATATGCAGAGAATTTCTGGGTTTTGTTTTTACCCTACTTTATTGCAGCTACTCTGGTCTTTTCTCTTCTCTGACTTTATCATCCAATAAAAGGATGTGTGACCTGGAAAGAGCTAAGATGGATTTTTCCTAGTGCATTAGGCCAAATTAGCTCATTGCAAATGCAAAATTAACATGCAGATTCCCAGCCTGAATCGCTGCTAGTGCATCATATTCATCATCATCATAAGCGGAGAGTGAACGAATTTGGGTGTCTAATCAGCAGGAACACCAAACAAGAAAAACTTATCAACAAATAGCAGAATTTCCTTCCAATCAGACAGTTAACAGGCCATCTAATCTGCTTCGCATGCTCATCACATCTTGATGATCCACACAGAAAGCTCCTATGACATGAAGTGTGCGGTTCACGCTTAAATTTGGGGTCTAGTTTGTGGATGACAGGTAAAACAGAGAGATGCTTTATGTAGTGGGACAGGGCGACAGAAGTGAAGTTGGTCTGCGTGCAAACAAAACTCTCCAAAGTGATATAGAAATGACAAAACAGAGAGGTGGACAGGTGGAGTGGTGGAGGTACAGATAGCCATGTTCACATAATTATTGATTTTTCCTTCGGGTTAGAAAGAACAGGAGCTTGTCACTGTGGCTGGTGAATAGATCTCCTTTGTATTGCATTTTACAATGCTGCTCTAAAAATGAAGACAACACAAAGCTTTTTCCTTGCTCCATCTCTTTCATTCTGTCAATAATGCAATTGCTCATCAGCTTGGAAAAAAAAAAAAAAAGAATATAGTGTGTTTATGTCTATGAGCAATAAGTCACCTTGAGAGAAAGGTTTCACATAGCAGCTGGTGAAGGCACATTTAAATCCAACTTAACTTTTATAAACTGTTGAGCTGAATCTGGCAACAAAGCTTTGATGTCACCTCAAAGTGTTTTAGACATCTGTGGATTAGAGAATCTCCCCTTATTAAGCAGCACGTCTGCTTAACACAGTGAAAGAGATAAAGAGGTTTCTGTGAAAATGGACACAGAGGACCAGTGTGGTAACTGTTACATACAGCCCACATCCATAGGGTCAACAGCTGCTAATGTTTAGCGGGCCAAACCCCAACTGAGCACTGTTGACTTACAGATGCTGTTGAGGAAACTTAAGATTCACACCTCGTAAAAAGAGCAGGCAGATGTTTGCATATTAATAGAGACGGGATGTGAAGACTGTCTGGTAGAGGGAGGCGTTACAGCTGCTTCATTACAGTGTACAGTGTACAGTGTATGGCACAGATGGATATACTCGCTTTTCATCTCTGGGGCATTTTGATCTGGATGCTTTTACATGCCAGGTGTGAAGTCAGCTTCACTGCAGTCAGTACACATTTATGTTGTATAGTGCTGTAACCTTTCTTCCATCTATGCTTGCAAATCACATCTGAGCGCAGAATAGGTGATTGATCGCAGACTGGGCGAGTGAATTTCTGAATCTTGAAACTGTACCAACATGGGTATACTACATATTAACTTTGTTCCTACTGGACATAAAGAGATCTAATGTTACTGTGTATGGTTTGTGTAGTGTAGATTTTCATGAAGCATAATTTGTTCATTTATTAATATTTGAAATAGCTAGGTTAATACCAAATTAATATCTTCAAAATAAACTTTTAATTCTAATTTTGAACTGATCCATTAGTTTTAATAAAGATTGTGACTGCAACAGCAATAGTTACAAATATAATTCTACAATCTGGTAAAAGAAATAATCATTTTTGCCTTGTTGTGTTTTCAGGTATTTGCAAAATAAAGCAAAAAGCCTGTAGCTGTGCTGTCAATGTCATGTCTCACAAAATAACTATGAGGAATTGTCTGTCTTAAAGGTGGACGTAGAACAATGGTACATGGAGGTGTTTCTCAATGCAACACAGTATATCAGACACGAATCTATTGATTTGCTCATTCAACACCTTTACTAGGCTATAAATCTCGCCTCACAGACACACAAACCACTGGGGCAATCTGATTCCAGACACTGGCTTGATTGCTGAAAAACCTAATGGAAATACAGTATAATGACATTCACTTAATATTTCAAAAATTATTCTGAATGGTAACTAGTTTTTTTTACAGTGAGAATGTGTAGTGGTAATTTGAACTGCAATCAGCATCCACTGAGTGCTGCAGTTGGGAAAAAAATCAGTGAAAATCAGACCAAGTGAGGCTAATGCATTCTTCCGTCCTGTACACAAATGGCCACATATGAAGACACATGGGAACCTGAAAGCAAAATGTATTACTGTCGCAGGATGGTTGATGTTTCAGGCTTGCTTTTATTACACATACGTTTGGCTCCATAGTGTCTTCTTCTTCTTCTTGTCCCTTATACAGCGGGTTCCTTTAGAAATCACTGCAGTGGATCATCTGGCTCAATCTCACTCTATCCCCAGCATCCTTTTCTGTCACACCAGCCGTCTGCATGTCGTCCTTCACTATATCCACAAATTTTCTCTGTGATATTCTTCTTTCCCTCCCGCCTGGCAACTCCATAATTAACATTCTTTTCCCAATACATCCATTAGTTGCATTGATGCAATCCCACCCCTATGCTTCTATTTTGGAATTTTTGTATTTAACCAATAAAGGAATGATTTGCACCTGTACAGGACCCAGTATAAAACTAGAGAGGTGGCCACCGCAGGGGAGAACACCAGCAGGAGAATTGGAGTGTCATTGAGGTAATGGCATGGAGGCCATGGTGAGGTTTTATGTGAGGTCAGCGGGAGACACAGGTGGGAGCAGACATACAAGGCGCGCTGCAGAGGGACACACTGAAGTGGAAGCAGATGGATGAGACATGTTTAGCACTCTAGCATTTGTTAGTGAGACCAGGACGGAAATGGCGAAGGGCGGCCAGTGGGAGGAAATTTAGAGGCTGGCAGATTTTATTTGCCCCTAGCAAAATAAAAAGATAATAGAATGTGT
>VOQK01035360.1:12712-23313 GCA_015052645.1 Benitochromis conjunctus
ATTTACAACAATGTATCACAAACCACTAAAACAAACCAAAAAAAAAAAAGAGAAGAGAAGAGAGACGGGAAATAGAAAACATCCATTGGAACTCAATTCAAGGCATTACCGCCCGAAGAGCTGAAAAGTACAACACTGAGATAAGTCAAAGCGGTGGTGTGAGCAAACCTGCTGTCTCAGCAGTCTAAAAGATGTGTTACTGATAATGGGGCCTCTCTGCATGCAGGTTCTGATGCCAAAATTCAAGCCAAGACTTCTGTTTTGTGCCCTCATGGCAAGAACTCTAGGACTCTCCATTAATCTGTGCTTAAGCTGCCTGGCTTCAAAAACAGATGCTTGAGGAGGATAAGGCAACTCGGTGGGAGAGAAGGTACGTAAGCCTTGGTTAGATAAGGGGGGAAGAAAATGGCAGCTTTACAGTGTACTATATCAGCTAGATGGGACTTCATAGAGAAAGTTCCTTTTTCTATCATCCCCCCCCTTTTTTAGTAGAACGCCACAAACTACTCACAATGTCACCACCTTGTCTTCGAGCTGATTTTGTTGTATTTTTTTTTTACTTTTCATAATTATCAGTGGGGAAAAAAATACAAACTAGACATGAAATCACAATAAGCCAACCTGTCATAGAGACTGCCAGTTATTCCTATGACTTGCGTGTGTGTGTGTGTGTGTGTGTGTTTTGCGGTTTTCCATTGTTGTGCTGTGAGTGAAACTTGTAAACAAGATCAAAGAAAATGGCTCACAGACATTACAACGTGTAGGGTGTTAGAGATGTTTTCACCGACTTAAAGTGTGTTTTCAGTAACACAATATAAATATGTTACTGTCATAAATCATACAAGGAAACTAAACAAGTATTTCTTTTTGTTACGTGAATATTGCCTGTCACAAGCAAAACCAAAGGAAACACTGTATTGCTGAAAAACATTTCCAATAAAGAGGTTGCATGTCGATGAATTTGCTAAATCTTTAAAAGTCTTTTAGCTGCTCCCTTTAACAGTCGCCACAGAGGATCATCTGCCTCCATCTCTCACTATCCGTAGCCCCCTCTTCAGTCACACCAGCCCGTTGGCTCATATGTTGCTGTGCGGCAGGCAGGCTATGGAACCAATATGCTGAACACGGGAGAGAGATGTGAACTTAACTCAGTTTTATCACTGGTAACATACTGAAGGTAACTAAAAAACACAGCGCAAGGCTGGAGCAAAACAAAGAACAGAGGAACACACAGCATAAGGGTTTATGGACGATGCGAGAAAGAATAGCTGGAGACAGAATCAATATATATACTCACAGGAAAGGCAACAGGTTGGGACACACGGCTGGAAACTACAGACATGATGGGGCAGGGGAAGTAAACAATTCACAGGAGGCCACAGTTACTGCAATGAAACTGGAAGACACAACTGAATGGAGAACAAGGGTTAACCTGACAAAGACAGGGGAGCATGGGAAGACAAAGGACAAATGCAGACAAGTCTGGGACACCAAGGAAAACGAAAGAGAACAGATCCAGCCTGATGAGGTGAAGGGAGTTAAACTAAATAGAAACGCACAGAGGACAAAAGACCAAAGTAGAACAAGAAGTAACCGAGTAGATGACAAGCTCACTTAAATGAACTTATTGGGAAATGCAGACCTGACGCAGAGACAGAAATGTAAACAAACACTGAGACAAGACAGAGTGGATACGAAAGGGAACTAATTTCATCAAACAAGGAACTAAGAACTAAAACTTTGTTTGTAGCTCTTAGTTCTAGTTCTAGGTTCTAGTTCTTAGCTGTAAACCAAGTTGTTTACAAAAATAGTACAATATTTTAAAAATGTGTTGATTATGGCTAATAAAGTTTCCTGTTGAGTAGTTATAGTATAAGACATTGCACCCAACTAGAGCCCTCACTTCACAACTGTCATCTATCCCGCTTTGGTTTACAACTTATAGTTTGTAGTTAGGGCTTAATCAGGTAACCCATGGCTTAGTTATCCTGCTATAGCATCAGGCTGCTCGCAGGTTTTGCATGATGCACTGAGCATTTCTACTCACCCTTTTTCATTCTTGATGTGTGATTTGCTTCTACTGAGGAGGAGATAGCTCAGTAGGTAGAGTGCTCGTCTCATGATCGGATGGTCGGGGGTTCGAATCCACTGAACCGCTTCCCCTCAGGTGCCCCTGAGCAAGGTACCGTCTCTACACTGCTCCCCGGCGCCGTATTGATGGCAGCCCACTGCTTCACTGAGTGAATGGGTCAAATGCAGAGAAGAAATTTCCCCCTGTGGGATGATTAAGGGATTCTTTCTTTCTTCATGAATAGCATTACTTTTGTCTACTCTCGCCCGTAGTTTTGTTTTCCCCTTGGTCTCTATATTCTCTTTTTTATCTTTAATCTTGCAAAATCTAATGTTGCAGGGGGTTTACCTTACAAAGTGCCTTGAGGCGACCATGAATTGGCTTTACATAAATAAAAGTAAATTTAATTGAACTAAACAATCCAGGTGTTACTCAGCTGAAGTATATTCCTGTATAGACTGTGTAGTCTCCAGTCACAGCTAGCAAGTGGTGGCTGCAGTGAGCTGGTATTTGCACAGATGAACAAACTAGTATTTTGTTTGCATGTAATAATCTGCATCATGTACAATGAGTCACATCTTGTTTGTTTTATACAACTGATAATACGTACCTCCAAGTATGATGCTACAGAAAAACAGATATCGCCCAAACAATCCAAAATGTATCCATTAAGCCACCAGCTACACATTATCCAGTGTATGGTCAAGTTCAAGGGAATTTGATAAACCATAGGGATCACCCCATCAGTGCATCAGCCCATTTCTCTTTCCTCTTTTTAATGGAACATGGGCCCCTCTTCACTATGGTTTGGCCAATGGAGTATAGAGTGTAAGGCAATCTGTGCAGATCATGTGATAATCTATGGGTCATATGACAGATGTAAGAAGCCTAATCAATAGACTCCTCCTGCTTTCACTTTAAGTGCATCATTTATTATTCAAAAGCTTTATTTATGCATATATTATTGAACAGCCCATGAATTGGATTGATGTTCCTTTGTGCACCTGATTGTAACAAAAATACCCAAATCTTCACTATGAGTGTTACATTGTTTTCCCTGATTGAGTGGAATATGCATCATGGATTTTCACCTCAGTCACTGTAAGCATTTGCATTTCATGTATTTGTCCCTCTTAGTAATCAGTTTCTCAAGGATCTGCCTAATGGTCTGAGACAGTTTAGTCAACAGAACCCATGATAAACAGCCTATTTCTGCCTAGTCGCTAGATTATGTTTTCTGGGAACAGTGCATCAGCATTCAACAATATGCTGTTTCTGCCTGTGTGGAATACTGCTGGCGACTCAGAGCATTTAATAAAAACTCGATAAAAAAAATGACGCTGGTCACACTGCCAAAGGCAGAGCTGCTAAATCTCAACTAAAGTGTATTCAAAGCGACCCCTGCGCTTGCCTATCCTGCCATCATGAAACCATTATTGTGTTTAGTCATTGAATTTTATGATTCCGCATAACAATTCAGCAGATACGAAAATATAACAACAGACACAAAACTCAATTACGGAGGCCCGACACCTAAGTTTGTTTGCTTTAATTTATAGTCTAGCTGGACTCATGGCTTGCTGATGGCAGTAGAGCATGAAAGGCCAACGGCTGATTTATGCAATAATATTTGGAGTCAAATTGCAGGGTGTGGTGTTTGAGTTTTATTCATATCTCTGACCAGCCTCTTTTGTTTCTTCCCTCATATAATAATACCCTATTGGCCCTGCATTTTAGACAGAATGAGTGCAGAAAACGGTTTCCTTTTGAAGTAAATGGCTAAGGTTTTTCTTCTTGTCTGCATGTGAAAATAATTGTACCTCTTTTTACTTGTAGATAAGAGGTCAAATTAGTGGCTTTTACAAAGCACAGACTGTTTTTCAATACACACTCCTAATTCTCTTGTCAAGAAGAGTAGAAGTTGAGTTCCAGTGATAGCAACGCTTTAACCTTCAGGGCAACAAATCCTTTTTGAGTTTGGGTTGCATATCAGAGTGGATTAAAATGTTTTGTCGCACACTTAAATTAGACACTTGTAATCACAGCTCTGACACATTCTTTGTGGCTCCCAGCAAACTATTTGCACTCTCCAAACGAGTCCGATGTGCAACAGTGTGGCCACTGGTCGAGGATGTGTGATACGGGATGAGCGAGGGGGTAAAAGCGCTGTGGAATTCGGCACTTCCCTCAATACTCCCACCATCATACAAAGAACACGCTCCAGTCTAGCCACTCACGCACACACACAAATGCACACAGAGACTCCCAATGGAATGCGACCCTTAACCCCGATACTTCCAGACAGTAATTAAAGGCAGACAGTGTATTATGTGACAGTGCACAGTTGGTCAGATGGAGACAGAGTGAGACACAAGGGTAAGGGGGCCTTGGGGTCCAATGTGACGTCCAAAATAGACCTCGGAGATTAGGGACCTGCTGGAAAGCACCCACACTTGTGCAAGAATGTCACAGCTTGCCATGATTTTTTATTAAAGCTGCCAGCATCCTTTTCCATAATGACTGGATTCCTGTGACCGTGAAGGTTAATAGGCATCTCCCACTAGTCAGCCCCTCCCAAGAATGCATTACATTCCTATGGATTCATCTCAATTGGCTTCGAAGGTTTTGAATGACTGGGCCAGGTCAGGGATTAAGAATAACATGTCTAGAAGCTGTCACTGACATACACTGCACAGTAACGAATATAAAAAAAAGCTTAATTTGAACTCTGATGTTGCCTTTCTGTAGTTTTCCAAGAGTGTTTATTATATTTTTGGTTCTCCAAGAACTGGAAGTCAACTCTTTTGTTATTGTCCAAGTTAAAGAACAGAGTTAGGTACAACAAGTACTCACTGTGCAGTGCGAACCATTTCTATTTCAGGTCACCCACTGTTGTATAAGATAACGAGCTTCATTATAACAAAGTGTGTTATTATATCTTTCACTGGTCCCTTGACTCGTGTTTGCCAGCGAGCATTATTAAAACTCACAGCTGGGTATTTTATCAGCTGTTTGGCAGACAAGGAGTCATTTTGGGTGCATTGTTTCAGAGGGAAAAATGACGTGTGGCTCCTGTTGGAGGATAATGCAGAACAGAATTGTATTGGCACAAGAGAGTCTGGTTAACTTCTGAGTCATGCTGCAGATTTGAAGGATTAGAGGAAGAACAATGAGATTCTTTCAGGGACTGAGATAAGCATATTGTGAAAATAGATGGGCAGTGATGGTGCCAGAAACTTTTTCTGGACCGAAAGATAAGAGAATAAGATATGGTCTTAGAAATTGTGTGAACTGAAAAATTAATTAAACACTGATTGTGTAAAATCCCTCTGAAGAAGAAAACATATAATTTGAGCTAACAATCTAATTCATCAAAATCACAGTATCAGTAATTAAATGAAAGGCTAATAATCTGGGGGGTTTTTTCTTTCTTTTAGAGAACATTCAGCATTGGGGGTTTATGTTAGTAGTTTAACTATAATAGTAGCGCACTGTTAGTTCAGTACCATTAACATTTGCATAGTGTCGTTTTGACCAGTTTGCCTGAACTTAACTGTGAAACTTTAAACTGGCTGCTGTGGCCATAAAAGGAAAGGAATTAGCTTTTATTTTTATGTTAGCGTTGCTTCTCCACTGTAATTGAACCCCATGACCAGCCCCGCCCCCTTTGTCTTTCATGCTAGCAGCTGTGAAGCCTTGCACAGGCAATGCATTTACCAGACAACTATAACAGCATTTACTTGGCCCTTGTGTCATGCAGGTATAATTAGGCTTTCCTCAGTCCTCTCAGAAATCACCATATCCACATTTAATCAAATTCATGACTGCCCAACTTATAAAACATATAAGCAACATGTTTTATATGCTACTTATACAAGTCAAAAGTCATTTTGACTTGTACTTCCTCATAAATAGTATGGTATATTTTCACTTATGTTTTAACTGCGAACAGGTGGGAACTGAGTAGCATTTTTTGCTGGTATGATACTTTATTGTCATATAATTATATCACATCGGTTTGATTTTTTTTTTACTAAGGTAGTTTGACCTAGTTTTTCTAAATAACTTTAGTTTACCAAACTAGATTTCTCCCCGCTTTGCCGTAATTCAGCTACTTCCAGAGTGAAGAAAGAGGTAATTAGCATAGCAAAGCTATGCTTTCAACACTGAGCACACTGTATGCATTAGCAGTAAGAAGCACTGAGACACCGCGATGTCCAGGTTCACTTTAAATGAGATAAGGAGCGCTCCGCCTGTCTTGCACCGCACTGTGCACAGTTTGCAGTAAAATGCATCATTTGCAAGCTGCTACCTGGGAAATGATATTCATTACACGTGAGCTCTTCCTGGCACAAAATACATCTGTGTCTCACAAATTAACTGAGTGCCAGCCTACAGACTTGTTTTGACGCAATTTGTCATGCCAGCTTCATTTGCCCCATTTAAAGCGGCAATTAGAAATTGGCTTCACTGGCTAAGCCCTGGGGTAAGTCACACAGACACAGTTCTCGACCTTCTCACCCACTGATACTATTTTGCCAGTGGCCTCGTTGATGATCAAGAGTGTTACATTTTTGCACCCTGAAGGACGCTCAACACGTTAGTCCCTTGGGTATAATCCGGTGATGTATTCTGCTTCATTACCATTTCAAAATGCAGAATTACCTGTCAGAGCTCTATTGGGAGCCAGTGTTGCCAGCACTCCCACACCCACAGTAACAAAGGGTACTGCCTCTTAACACATAGATTGTCATTAAATGAAACTGGAGCTATTTGTAGGTTCATTAATTACACCCTTTCACACACCACTTCCCTCTGCCTGGAACAAAAGGAAGGTGAACGAGGACTTCCATTTTTGCTGTACATCAATGTCAGATTACAGCCATCCTGGCTTCAACTTGCTTCCCTGGCGCTCTCCGTGTGCCCTGGAGACATGTGATTAATTATAATGAAAGGGGGGAAAAGTGACACTGATGTCCGTGTGTATACACTGTCACCTTAAACTTTATGCAAGAGTCATGGCCGTGAAATTGGAGGAACTCGCTCAGAATTTTTATGATCATCCCGTCTTGTTCTGAGTATATGATTTCTGTAATAGGTGGTTTGAAATGTCATGCAAAATCGTGTCCATTTCCTTCAAGCGACTGAATGTTCTGCTGAAATTAGCTTGGAAGGCAATATTAGTCTTGAGTCATCATCCCGTTACTGTTTAGCTCTAATGAGTAACTGGAACATATCTGGTTGTTTGCCCCGGAATGTGATACTTTACTGTGCATTAGGCACTCTAGACGAGAAAACACAGCAAAGGAAAGTCGAAGGCAATTGTGAGAGGATGCTATTTCCCACTTTTCATAAACATGAGCTAATGAGCCACTGAGAGTTGACCAGAAAGCATCAGTCTGTCTGCTTTATGTTTGTGCAGAGACTGAAAATGTAAAGCTTGTATAAGAGTAGAAAAAGTTTAGCTTGCTTTTCAAATAGGGCGGTTATATGCGTGCGTAGATTCATCGAAACCAAACATGCTTAAGTCAGCATTTAATTGTCACTACTAATCTGTCACATTTAATGTCTTAATTAAAAATAATAAATCATAACACCTCATGCGTCTCTGTTAATAATTGAAATCCCCCCCCCCTCCCACATAACTAATCACAAAGCTAACAAAGCTAATAAAAGTACATAAAACTCAATCCTTTTGTTGAATGAGACAAATTTAAGTGTCTTTTTAAACACACACCAGCTGTTCACACAGATCTACGAAGAGCCGCAGCCTTTTAATGGAAGACAGGTGGCCTAAAAATAAATGAAAATAGTTGAAGTCTGTACTATGTCTGCACTCAAAATAGGTCTTTTTCCCTCTATATAATAAACAGACTGTTTCAGAGGTCATCACTCCTAGTGCATTATGGGAAAAGTGCTCTGCTAGAGTAATAAACTTCAGTGTGTCTTTATCTGATAAGAGCTGTGGTTTTACCCCTCGATTTATGGCTTCATTAATCTGTGAGCCTTGTATTTTTTTAACCTTGTTAAATCTTCTAGACTTATCTCGGTTGCAGATGCGCATTTAAAGGTTTTGATTTAAACAATCGCCGTTCAAGTTAACAAACAAATGATGAAATCAAGCTGCTATCTATATACATTCAAAGCTCTTCTTTGGATGTTGGCTGCCTTTTGTTGCATTCTCTGTCAAGATGATCCCACACTGCTTCAAAAATGTTGGGTTCTGGGCTCTGATACTGTTCCATTGTGTGTTTTTCTATCCAGGTATGCTTTTACTTCAACGGCAGTCTGTTTGGGATCATTGTCAACCTGAAAAAAGAAGACGTTGCCAATCAGACACTTTCCAGATGGTATTGTAAGATGCATCAAAACCCGATGATACTTTTATGCCTTCATAATTCCAACAATTTTAACAAGATCCCCAGCACTACTGGCTAAAATGCAGCCCCGAACCGTGACAGTCTCCACCACATTTTACAGATGGCTGTAGACACTCAGTGTCATATCTTTCTCCTGACCTCCTCCATATATGTTGACAGTGATTTGAACCAAAACTTTAAAATTTGGATTAATCACACTAGAAGGCCCCTGATTTTCAGTCCAGTTTTTGTGTAATTATGCACACCTCAGCCTTTTTGCCCTTCCCGTAATTTCCCTTCCCTTAATTGTTCCTTGACAGCTGCCATTCCTGTTTCTTAAGGGCCTGAGTTTCAGATAATTTTTATCTACTGTGCAGTTTTTTGTTTTTTTTTGGGACCTGCCACTTCTTCTTATGTCCTGCACTTGACCAGTTTCCTTCCTTTATTTAAGGACTGCACACCATGTCACAATATGTCACATTTTCAGCTAATAGCCTTGTCAGAATCACCCTTGCTATGTTATGCCTGTCAAACTGCTATCATGTTTTTGGATTTGGTTAAAGAGATGGAAACAAATTATGTGTATTTACAGGCTGCTAATAACAATGTGCCTGAAGAAACGGTTTAAAATCAAGCCTTTGCTAAGTTGTCTGTTATGTGTGGGCACAAAACTGCTTCATCCCTTAGATGAAGATTAGATATCTTTTTTATGCTTGGATATTTCAGTGTGTTGTTAAGTGGCTTAATAAAGAAATAAGAAAAAAAAAACCTCCTCTGAAAATGGACGCCTGGCTCCTTGGAAGCAAAATGCACGCCTAAAAAAATAAAGGAACACTTTGAAAACACATCAGATCTTGATGGAGAAAATTCTTGCTGGATATCTACACAGTTAAGGACTGGGCAATGTGTTAGAAATGAAAGGAGCCCACATTGTCGATTAATTGGTCAGAGACGTTCACACCAGTGGCCTGCTGGAGGTCATTTTGTAGGGCTGCGGCAGTGCTCATTCTATTCCTCCTTGCACAAAGGAGCAGATATCGGTCATAACGATGGGTTTGGGGCTTTCTACGGCCCTGTCCAGCTCTCCTACAGTGACTGCCTGACTCCTGGAATCTCCTCCATGCTCTTCAGACTGTGCTGAGAGACAGGAAACCATCTGGCAGTGACATTTAGTGATGTGCCACCCTGGAGGAGTTGTGCAGGTATCACCCTGTGCCACCTGTAGTGACACTGACCCTAGCAAAATGCAAAAAAAGTCAGAAAAGGCCATTCCTGTTTTAGGGATTATCTCTTTGTTGCCCTTCTAGTGCACCTGTTCTTATTTTCATTAACACCAAGCACCCCACACTTCTGGTACTTAACTGCCCAGATTAATATCCAATATGTTTAACTGACTTGATGCCATACTCTAATTAAATGGTGTTCCTTTAGTATTTTTAGTAGTGTATATTAAAAAGAATGAAGTGTGTCTCAAGATTTTTATACACTACTACACATTGACATTAGAGTAAACAAAGGCAATAATACCAGCCTAAATTACACAGGGAGTTAATTCCACAAAAAATGTTAACAATATAAACTTTAAATGAGATAAAATATAAAATGTTGTAGGAGGAAGTGACACATTTATTTTTTTTTACCAAATTTTTGAGATGTAAACCTTACATCTCCATACCCCAACAAAAATAGCATCAACCTTAATGGAACTATAGTTCTTTCTTTCATTTGCCTGAATATTGCAAACTGTTTGAAGAATTACATATATTAATACCGCGTATCTCAATTAAACACGATCTGTCTATAACATCTGACCTGAGAGTTGATGAAGATTCATATATGCAGCACTGACAGTGTGCTACCTGCTCTCCCTTTCCAGATGGACCTGTGGATCTTTTTCCAGCCTCACCATCATGCTGTCTGCCAGCAATTCCCACCTTTGATCTTTGCTATCTGGCTCTCATCTTTTGAGGTGTGTCTAAGGCGGTGATTGAAGGTGATGGGGTGAATATTAGAGACTGACATTTCTCTGTCATCTGACATCACAGGCAGCACATTTCAGTGCAGCCAGTACAGGTCCTCTGAAGTTTCCCATTAGACTTCACAGCCTCTGTTAGAAGACAGAGGACTGAAAATTTAGGAAATAGCTTTTTTTTTTTTTTTTTTGTCATCAG
>VOQK01035360.1:28698-43837 GCA_015052645.1 Benitochromis conjunctus
TTTTTGTTTTTTTTTTGTATTTTCTTTTTTTTTTTTTGTAGACTTGTCATTTTTTTAAAGGTATTAGTATTTGCAATGAATGGGTTAGGCTTCATTACAGCATTATGGATGGATGTTTGAACTGTGCCATGGTAGGGTTTCAACACTACCCATGCTGAATAGAGCAGGCTGAGTAAAACACCAAAAACTAAACTAAAAACTTCTTTAGTTTACAACTCAGTAATAACATGGTAATAGTGAAATAATAAGGATGCAATAAATAAAAGTAATAATCACTGTATAATATTTAATTACCTAAGTAAAAAACAAAGCATGTTACCACAACACTATGGAAATGAAAGGGACAATCATTATGTTATATGTAATAAATCTTTTTGTCTTTGTGGGTCTTTGTTATATCGCCACTTATAGCATACATTGTATAGCATTAGGTTTCCACCACTGGTTACAGTTAGAAAATGGAACTACACTGTACTGCAAACTAGAACATGTTGTACTTATTACTTAATGAAGCAGTGTTTTATTATACGCTTGACCACAAGACAGGAAATGTAGTTTTACGAGAATTTGGGCGTGTTAGATGGCGCAGAACTGTTTGGGGGTTTGGGGTTGTTCTTCGTTAGTGTTGCGTTCCTAGTTACAGAATAACAGTGACAGAAAACCCCTTTATTTCTAAAGAAAAGTGCATCTGTGTCAGTTTGGTTTCATGCTGATTTAGCCTAATTTCCAGCTGTGAGTGGATGTCATTGCCGTATTTAGAAGCTGTTCATCTGGGAGTGACTGTCCCGGAGCTTGCCAGAAGCGTATAAGGCACTTTTTTTCATTTCTATTTTTGTTGGTCTTTGTCTTGATAGCTCCCTGCTCTGCAGTTTTGAAAGAAAATGTTTACAGTAAAGAAAATCTTGCTTCTAAGTTTCTAGTTATAGTTTGTGTAGTATTGTTTTCTGTAACTGTGCTGTAAGGAACAAGAGTTTGTATTTCAAATTAGATCAATCTGCCTCTCCTAAGGCTCATGGTGTGCTGTAGTTCTCTTTGGTGACATTCTCATTCTTGTTTACATACTCCTTCCTTGTTTCAGTGTCCTGTGTGTGTGGGGGGGGGCTTCATCCTATACCACCCCTCAAGGAACCCCCAGTCTTTCCCTGTAATGAGGACATTCTTCCTGTTGGAAGGTTAATGGCAGACAGAGAGAGGTACCTGACGATTCCAAAACCTCATGACTCCTCAGGCAATTTCACACAGAATCTCTCTCTTCTTTTTGTCACTGGTAGGAGAGTCCATTCACTGTGTGAATGAGTCAGGTAAATCCAATTCCAAAAGGCAATGGGATTTGAGATGGGGAGCAAATTGCACCAAGGTGATGCTGAACTGGTCAAGAGACCCTTGAGGAAAAAAAAAAGTTACCTTGTTCCAACACAATAGAGGACATTGCTGTTATCTTTGCTGTTAGTCGTGTTTTTATAATTGATTTCCCCCTCTGGCACAATGGCTGGGCAATAATGAAAAGCCTGTCATTCCTGTTCTTTTGTGATGTACGTTGATGAGGTCACTGGCTCAAGGTGGCCCAAGCTATGGACTGCATAGTGCACGAAGGATATGGTCAAAGGTTGAGGACATACGAGCAATCTGTTTCAGGAAACACTGTACATCCAAAGCAGGCGGTAGGCAGAGGAGTGGTCACTTTGCGGTCATGGAATTTATTCAAAGTTCAGTGTTTGTGACATTTCCATACAACAAGCACTGCTGCATAGTCATAATGTTTTGCATTTGTCTGTTTTTTGTGTGTGTGGGCTGCATTTTCTGAAATCCGTTTTGTATTTTTTTTTTAAACCTACATAAGTAAATACATATTGACTTTAGTTTAAAATAATTCATGGGAATGCAGTGGCATCACTTTCTGACACCCGAGTCAAGGAAATACTGAGTTGTAGCTTGACTAAAATCGTCATTAGAGTTTTAATTGTTAATAGTAGCTCAATTTATCTCAGAGGAAGCGCACTGTAAACTCTGCCTATCTGACAGACTATTGCATTTGAGCAGAATGTGATCATTAAAGTAGCAGTTCTGTAGATGTGGTAAATAATGTCTCATCTTCAACTCTCTATAAAAAGTTTTGTGATGGACCTTTCTCCCATAATTGCTTCAAGGCAACTTGCCGAAATGTGATTTAGGCAGTCAGTCTTAGAATGTGTCAAATGAATACACTCCAGCCCGTCACATATCAAATCCTTCAACTGGAGAAGCAATCGTTGTAGGTGTCGTCACTAAATTAGAAGTAAAGACTGACAGGACACAATCATTGGTTAATTCGGGTTAAAAGTTTATCTTTAAGACTCTCTGATAAGTTTTCTTTATTAGATAAGAAATCTGAGCAGGTTCTGTAAACTCTGTTTCACAATTTAGAGAGTTTACAAGACACTGTATGACTAAAAAAAATTTAAAATCCGTCATTTTCAGCTCTCCTTTTCTTCATTTGAACCCTTAATTTGTGATTTTACTAACATGCTTTGGTTCATTATCCAATTTAAAGATCCAACTCTGTTTCAGCTTCAGCTTCCAGATAAAATGACCTCACATAATCTTCATGCGCTTGTGAATAAGATACAGTATTCTGTCACAGCGGGGCGCGCCGGTGTATTTTGTGAACGGACCCAAAAGCAGACGCTGAGAGAGAGGAACTGCTGGTTTTCAACAAAAAACGAGCATTTATTATGGCTGGTGAACTTGAACATCAAAACTTGAGCAAAGGGCAAAGCAGGAGCGAGAAATAAACAGATACCTAAACTGGGAGAAACTAAAAACTATGAAAACTGTGACAACTATGAAGAATAATAATCTTAAAAAATAAAAAAATGAATTGTTTATGCTTTTGAAATGCTCCCGGGATGTTTCAGGAATTAGTCAACCAATCAGTCCACACATCTCCATAGTCAATAAAGGATTTCCATATTTTATAGAATAATTTTTTTTCTTTTTTTTTTTACACACAAGTTATCTTTTCAAGAGTTATGCTATAACTTCCAAGATCTACAATCCGTTTGGCAATGGAGAGCAGAGTTTTATGTCATTATAATACATTTTTTGGCAAATGCCAGTGTAAGGTTAGACTTAGAGAGGGTGCACAGGAGGCATATCACAGAATCTGCTGGAAAGGCAGCCCCATGAATTTCAGATAACACATCACAGGTCCCTGCCAAAAACCTTGTACTACCCTGCCAAGTGGAATAAAGGAATGTGCCCTCTACAAGACCGCATCTAAAATGTAGGGATGAGTGTTAAACCAGAGCAGGACTGGGACAAAAAATGAGCCCTGGCATTTTTGGTAGTTCACCATCATCTCTTTCTATATATATATATATATAATACATACACATATTATGTATATATTTAATTTCATTTTGTTGGATTATAGATATTAAAGCAGGTTTTTATAGTTCTTAGTTGCAATGCAGCATGTGACAATAATTAAAAGCTACACTTCTGTTAGCAGCGACTCATGGTCAAAGCAGCCATTCATATTACCTGAATAATTGAATCTATCCCTAAGAGATTTGATTGGGCAATCCAGTGTCAGTAAGGAAAATAAAAGAAAGGGCTTCTGTCAGTGCTTGCTCATATGCCAGATTACCAGTCCAGCCTCGTATTAAACTAATGTAGCTCGGAGGAGGTAGGATAGACCTGATGTAAAAAATGGAATTGAATGAACTTACATCTCAAATTAAAAGTTTACACCTGAAATAGGTAGCACAAAAATTTACTTGCTGTTCTGACTCAATCTCTACACCTAACTCTCTCGCCTGCTTACATCTGAGCTTTTCTGGTTTACAAATACAAAAAGGTCTAGGATGGAGTGGGGGGGGGTTGGGGTTTTTTGTTGTTGTTTTATTCAAAGGCCTCTGAGAGAGCTCTTTAAATCTTGGCCTGATGTTTCCGTTGAAAAAGAGCACCAGACCCTAGATGTCAAAAGTTTAAATAAAACCATGTTTCCTTGTCAAGTCCTCAAGAGCCCTTTAGTGGAGTTTTTCCTGAGTTTTTCTTTCTTTTTTAATTAAACGTGACTTTAGTTATCTTTTAGTTTTTTTGGACTGAGGCATTGTTTCATCGAGGATCAAATATAAATGTCAAAGAAAGCCACTTTAGTTTTTCCCATCATTTTAAAAACTATGAAAAAAAATGTCAAAACTTCAAATTGGCTTATTTATTGTTCGTTCGCTTTGTTTCGAGTCGCATATTTAATGGCGTCCATTGCCTTCTCAGAGAGGAATAATAATTTTCCATGAAGTTTATTAGAAATTGTGTTTCTGTTTCAAAGGTGGCGGATGCACTCTGTAATAGAGCAGGACTGCATGAAAGAAGCAATTTTAATTCCATTAGTAACCTGTAGCCTTAATAACTCTCAGCCACGCTGATGAAAAATATTACACGAGCATTACACTTTAAAACTACCTCTGTTCTAATGTATGATTGTTCCCAGTCCCTTAATAACTACACACTCAGAGTTTAATTAACTTTTACGCTATTTTTTTATGATTTTGTCCTACAGCAACAACAGACCAGTAAAGATCCTGTGCACTTTATGAAGCGTTTATTCATGTATTTCTTTTAATTATTTATTCCTTTCTATATTTGTGTCATAATATCATTAATACAAAGAGTTTGAACTGAATGCTGTATCCTCTTGAGTTTTATTGTAATTTGTTTTTGCATGTACTGCACAAACTGAGGAAAAGATACCAACTAAATGATAAAGTCTTCAGTCTAATTGTGATAGTATTTTGCTGTTTACTGTACATGAGATTTCTCTAGATTTCCTTTCTCTTCTCTTTTTTCTATTCTTTCCCCTCATCTCTCAACCAGCCTCGGTGGATTGCTGCACCTCCCTGAGTCTGGTTCTGCGGATGGTTTCTTCCTGTTAAAAGGTCTCTGGGGTTTTTCCTTCCCACCATTGCAAAGTGCTTGCTCACAGGGGGTTTGATTTGATTTGATTGTTGGGTTTTTCTCCAGAATACTGTAAGGTCTTAAGTTACAGTACAAAGCACGTTGAGATGACTATTGTTGTGAGTTGGTGGTTTATAAATAAACCTTAATAAACTACATTAAAGTGAATTACCGTATATCTTCCAATTGTAGCCCGGGCGTTTATTCAAAAAATTATCCGGCCGGCCCGGCGTTTAACAGAGACCGGCGGTTGTTGTTCTTATTCCCTTCTCAGACGGAATTGCCGCGGAAGTGAGAGGGAAAGAGGACCCTGGCGCGGTTTTTAGACTGAGGTGAAAAGACAGTGCATTTACTTACAGTGCTCCAAAACGTATTCCAACAGTTCACAAATAATGCAGTTCCCAATTGTGCTCCTCCTTTGCTCCCGAGTGTCTGTGGTAGCCCAGTGCACGGGTGGTGCTCCCCAAAACTTCTCTCCGCCCGACTCTCCTCAAGAGGAAGTAAAAGTTGGCATGTTCGCTAGCCGACAGTTTCAGTTCAGTGTAATAATCCCACTTAGATGGTTGCTGCATCCAGCTTAAATGCCGCTGGTCATAGATGACAGCTGATTGGAAACAGCTGGCCGAGTGATGAGACAGGGAGGACACCAACGACAGCGCGGAGGGGTTTTTTTGTTTTGTTTTTTGAGCGACGTTCCAGTCACACTCCATACCAGTTGGTGGCGGTAATGCACCATTCAGTTGTTTGCCAACCGCCAATAAAATTTAAAAAGGAGAAGAAGACAGCGTAGAGGGACTTCCGGGTCGAAGGTCGCCCGGCTACTATTGGAGACCAGCGTCTAGGCGCTTATTGGAAACCGGCGTTTAAAAGAGACCGGCGGTTATTGGACGATATACGGTATACCCAGAAACAAGCCTTTTTGTTTTTTTTGTTTTTTTGCTTTTTGTACAATTTTTTGGGGGGGGAGGGTAGTCGTGGTTGGGGTAGATATTGAGTAAAGTTTATACCTTGATTTGCATCCAAGTTTTCATTAACAAAGTGACTGTTTAAAGGTAAAGAAAGATTTGAACGGTGTAAATATCCATTCTTTTCTTATTGCAGGATTTTGTGAATGCCTAACACAAAAGTGAAAATGGTGCTGTGTCAACAGATGTTATGCCACTTTATTGCCGGTGGTCAAAACACATTTGTTGGAGCTATCAATACTTGAACATTCAAAGGCAGAAAAACAGTCTGTCAGTTTCTGCACCTGTGATAGTTCACCTCCTGTTCACCTCTGAAGCTGCAAATCTGAAAGATGTCACTATGATTATCAGTAAAGTGAAATGATTGTAGCAAAACTCAATAAAGCACAGCAAACGTAGAAATAGTACAAAGTTTGCTGTGTACCTTTTGCCATCAGACGACCCTAACCCATCTCTGGAAATTGCCAGAACTTGTGGTTGACAAACAGAAGAGTGGCTCTGGTTCAGCCTCCACACAGAGATACATGGATCCAAGTGCTTTGCTAGCTCCACTCTTAACATCAAGTCACAAAGGTGGAAAAAGATCAAGTCTGATGGAGTAAAAAATCTCATAGCTGCAAGGTTTTGATCCACAGCGCAGCTTGCGATGCACAGATGATGCAGAGATGTGGGACGTTTATATCTCCTTCTCCCCCCTGTCTAATATTTGCACATAATCACTCTCCCTGCTGAGCAAGAGCACATTCTACAGTACAGTACATGAAAAACGAGGGGGTAAAATCATCATGACAGCTTGCAGCTCACTCGTGTGCATGGAGACACTGTACAACCTGGCAAGCATGAACACTCATATATTCATCTTCTCTCGGTACGGCTCACATCTTTTTTCTTTTCTTTTTTTGTAGACCAATACACGCATCCCTCCAATCAGATCTTTCTGCAATCTTAAACCCGAGGTGATGGGGGAACGAAAGACAGGACATGATTTTCTTTCTCAACTGTGTGCTGAAGCTCATTTGAATTCTGTTATGCATGTAACATAATGACTCAGTGGGATTAAGCTGAGAACTACTGTTTCAACCTCCCACATCTTGACCCTGTCAGTGTTAAATCCAGTTCTTGAAGGAGGTCAGCTCTTGGATTGTGCGTGAAGGGGTGGGCTGGCATTCTTGTGTATGTCTTGGTTCATGACTGCCTTGATTAATTGCGGGAGAACATAAGTCTTGTTGAAACAGAGCTTGTGTAATTAACTATCCACTCAGGCTCTGCCTTGAAATTAATAACTGTGATGTTTAATCAAGATTTACATCAAACAACGAGAATGCAGTATGAATATTTGCTCGTACTGTGCCCTATCACTTTGGCGATAGGGTTGGCTCTCTATTATTTTTCACCATATTCCCAGTAGTGATATTACACAAATTTATGGAAATAAGCCCAACTTGATCAGTTATATGTGGTATCAGTACCTGCCTCTGAGGTACCAGTTCTTTAATTAATAGAACAGTAATTAACAGTTAAAAGTCGGGATCCTGAGAGAAAGTGAACTTGAAAGGCAAATCTAAACTAATGAGGTTCTACTTTGAAGTAATGAACTCTCTGAGTTTAGGGTAATCATAGGCTTCTGGGCTTTAGTCAATTTATCTGGAAAACAGTGAGCAACATGAGGACGTACAGTTGTGTTTCTTTAAGCTCAGTCTTGGACTTAGTGAGACATTATAGCAATGCAATATATCTGAGAGAGAATTGGCTTTAGAAGGGTTTAAGTTGGGTTTTTTTATTATTTCTTTTGTTTTTTACAAAGCTGCTGCACACTTTAGTGGAAATGTTTATTTTTAAAATGTATTTGCAGGCTTGTTTTTGGCTAATTACTACAGCTGTGGCCTAGCAAGATATAATAGTCATCTCCTGTATAAGTGAGACCATAATGATATACAATAACTGAGATATGACACATCTGAGAGGGACAAGAATTTAAGTAATAGACTGAAGATCTTGTGTGTTTTAACCATTTCTCATCGTTTTATATCTTATTAGAGTATAAAATATATGCAAATAGGTTGGATTGAGTCACCACCATGCTACCAGGTTTTTACAACATAGATTATATAACCAATGATCTTAAAGTGGTTTTTATTCACAACATTATTAGTGGGGGGTTGGGGTTTTTTTCTGTTTTTTTGTCTTGTTTTTTGTTTTTTTTTGGAGGGCGGGGTATTTGGAGGTTTGTAAGCAAAGCACAACATAATCCACCTCCTGAGTTCCCCACTCTCTATGGCCTAAGGCACACCTGTCAACCACTGAGCAAGGGGAAATGTATATTCTGCAGCTGATTGGTGAGAAGTTGCTGGCTGTTGCAAAGTCATCAGTGCTAAACGTAAGACATCCTTGTAATTGCTTTCATTTGCAAATTGCCACGGTTGTCTTTTGTTTGCATAGATGCGAACTTGCCTGCAATACTTGCAAACTAGCCACTGAGAGGTTAGTGAGAGCAAGCACTTGGTGACAGTGGGAAGAAAAAACTCAGTGAGAGGCAGCCATCTGCCCGTTGCTGCTGTTGGAAAAGAGTCATTTTTGGGGAGTAATGGTGTTTGCTAGGCAGTCAAAAACCAATCTCTAGGCCTGTGTGACTGAGACTTAACAGGGATATTGTATGAAAGTGCTGGGCAGACCAATGGCTGATGTTTATCTATAAGTGGTTATAAAATGCAACTTAAACCAACCATCTGTGTGTAGATTAAAGAAAGAACATTTTGCATTTTAATTAGCGAGTGTCAGTCTTTATAATAAGATAACCGGGTTGCTTCCTGGCTCTGGCTTCATAAAATAATGTAGAACTAGAGGTATTGTGGTAGCAGCCCGCTCATCTAGCTCAACAAGAGAATGAACTTCTACCTAGACAATCAGTTTCATCCATACCTTTTTCAGACCTTTTTAACTAAGTAATCCTTTCCAGTAAATATACAGTAGTCTGTTTGGTTTTACACTTGGTGAAAAATAATGCGTTTTAAAATTCAAATCAATAATATTGACACTTCAGGTGGGATGAGCTGGGAGATTTAAATGCAAAACAGTCAGCAGTATTGCTTTCACCAACTAGGTAAGATTGCAAAACAAAAGACAATCCATAAAAAAAATGGACTTTAGAAACTAATTATATGAGCTGGGAGCCAAGAAGTCAGCAAGGATCCATCAGCACTACACTTTTTCTTTTGAATACAATAAATATTCTTCTTTTTCACTATCATAACAACAGATGTGAACATAAGGGGTTAAAACCTTGCTGCATGTGGTCTAAGTGTGTCTCTGGGTGACACACGTGTCCACACATTCAAACTTGGCACTCCCTCCAGCAGCCTGTCCGCCTGACTTTTTCAGTGACAAGAAAAAAAGAAAGAGAAAGTGAGGCAGCAGGGGTTTTCTATAGCTCTGCTGTCATTAATATCAGGTGTACTTTCTCAGCCATGTAGAGGTGCTGCTGGGGCTTAGTCATTGATGGCAGTGGTCATTACATCTCACTGGCTCTTGTCTACCTGTCTCTGCCTCCACAGGACACTAACAAACCCTGCTGCCTCCAGTGAACCATCCAGCACAGAAGCACCCGGATAGAAAATGGGTGTGCTGCCAGTCACCTCAGTTACTGACACAGCTCCAGAGGGAGAGAATAAACAGCTCCCTATCTGCTCTAGCATATAAATAATAGTTATTAGACATGCTACCAGCATGGGACTTAAACTTTGTGGTCATTACTTCTCACAGTGAGGCCATAAATAATACCACCAATGTCACTGGGCTAACGAAGGCCAATAAATTTTAATATACAGCAGAACCTGTTGTTAGCGTCCAACACACTTCTAGAACATTACGGTTATTTGGTCACGCTCACAGATGCACTGCCATGCTTCCAAACATTGTTAATGATGTACTTCATAACCACAGGAATCTTTTTGTTTTTGTGTACCTTGAAAACATTCTCATTTTTTCCAAAGATCCAAAGGGTCACAGACAGCATGTCAGGAGGGTGTTGCAGAAAGTCCTGGAAAATCAGCTGAATGTTAAAGCTGAGAAATACCAATTCCATGTGCCATCTTTTTTCATTTTTTTGGTTACATTTTGGAGAGTGGTCTGGCGAAGATTGACCTAAAGAAAATTAAGGTGGTAGCAAATTGGCTTTTCCCACATCAAAGAAGAAGCAACAACATGTTCTAGGGTTTGACAGTTTTCACAGGAGTTTCATTACGATAGTAAGATTATCGCTCTCTATTTGGTACCCAGAAGCAGAGTTGGCGTTTTAGTTCCTGAAAGAAAAAGTTCTTCTCACCCAGCCTGACCCATCCCTTCATGTTATTGTGGGGGTTGAAATTGGGGTGGTGGCTTTCCTGTTTCAGCACACTGGTAAGCTGCTCCTTTATGCTGTTTTATCTGCTTGACAGCAGTGGAATGTAATAATGATGCTGGAAATAAAAAGCAATAGCAGTAAAATTAGCCCAATAGGAGTAGAGCCTGTTTGGAGGAAGCTGATCACCCAGACCTTAAAAATCTAGCATTTTGCTGGTCAGCCAAAAGACTACATTCCTATCGCTGTTTTTTGGTTGGTTGTTGGTTTTCGACTTTACCAGAACCTAGCGTTCCAAATAAAGGAATGTCCAACCTGACACTTTATCCCAGCAGTTTCTCATCTGAAGATGGCGCTCTTAAGACCATCTTCCCTTCAGCTTGTGTCCTGGGATCTCTGCAGTGGGAGATTGAAGCCACCATCATCAAGGCTCAGCAACAGGAACCTGATCTGGGAGATGCTGTCCCAACCAAATGTATGTCCCTTCCTCTAAAATGTTCACACAGTGAGATTTGCATGCAATCCTGGAGCAAGTTGTTTAAATGAATATTCTGTTGATCAACTTTGAAAAAGGATGGAACGTCATACGTGTCTGCCTGCTCACTTTGTTCTAGTATAAAGTCCTGTAAAGTCTGGCGCACATGGAGCACTGTGTTACCTGCTAAGGATAGCGGGTAACACAATGCTCTATGTTTTTCTCTCCCATAGCATCCGTAATGGCAAAGTTTCCAATAAAGGTCTGAAGTTTGCATCACGAGTTTAAAGCAAATGCATTAGAAGCAAAAGTAAGCTTGACTTCTGGATTCCATCCAAAAAGCAATGAGCAAACTGAACAGGCAAACCTGGAGTTGGAAGCAGCCTTATGCTGCATACTCACTTCAAATCAATCTGTCTAGAGTACACACCTTCCCTGGATTGAATATGTTCACAACACCTTGTCATACTCAGCTACCGGTCTGATTCCTTTTGAAGCTTACCTCGAAAACTTACCCTAACTATTCCCAGCTCATGAAGGAAAAGCTCATGCCTCCATCTTTATCACTGAAGCAAACTGGAATCAAATGAAGGCAGCGCACTTCTGGACAGCAGATCAGAATAAGAAGCTGGCTGACCGATGGAGGACCCCAGCCTCTGTTTATAACCCCGGTCAGAAAGTTTTGTTTTGTTTTTAAGGGCATTCCTTTAAAGGATGAATTTAAAACAAAAAAAACTATCCCCTCAGTTTATTGAGGCTTTGTTCATTGATAACATCATTAAGCCTTCTCCCATCAATGTCCAATTAAATTCAGTGTTATTTATATAGCACCAAATCAGAACAACAGTTGCCTCAATGTGCTTTATACTGTAAGGTAAAGACACCATGACACAGTGAAAACAGAGAAAAACCCAAAATCATACGACCTCCTATGAGCAAGCGCTTTGGTGACAATGGGAAGGAAAAAACTTCCCTTTAACAGTAAGAAACCACCAGCAGAGCTAGACTCAGGGAGGGGCGGCCATCTGTCGTGACTGGTTGGGGGTGAAACAAAATCCATGGAAGTTCACCCCGCATTACATATTTCTCAACTGAAGCCTGTTTCCTCCTCTTCTTTCTTTGTTTTTAACCTTTTTTTAAATGGAGTTCTTAACTCAAGTCTAATATTTTTGAATTAAAAATGAAAGGAAAATCCATACATTTTATGTGACATAAGGACAGACTCATCCCCAAAGGCCCAAAACGAAGGAAGAAAAAATCCTGAACGTATAACAACGAACATAAGCATGAAAAATATCATGAAATGCAATCATCAGTCATATAAACTAACATAGCATACAGTCTATGTTGTTAAATATGTATGCATGTGGTTATATCTGAATGAAATGTGTTGAATCCAATTTATAATCATTATCATTCCTTCATCATTTTTTTAAAAAAAGTATATAATATTGCAAATGTGGAGGATTACGTAAGTAAAATATCTTCATAGAAGCCGTGTAAAATCTTTTTCCGCTCATTTGGTACGTTTTTAAATGTCAAGTTCTTGCTCATGATCTAATCTTAATGCTGTGCAGTATGTTATGGTTGATACTGTATGACATTAAGTTATGTATTTATTCATTTATCGTGTGCTAGAATCGCAGTAGGTAGGGGCATGAGTAGGAGGCTGGGTCTTGTAAAAATTACAAAGAAAGAAAATGTTGCACTATAATATTAAATCATTAAACAAGGCAGCATCTTCTTCTCACAATGTGAGGGTGCAGGTAGTTTCAAGAAGCTGCAAATGAAACCTGGCTGAGTGTCTCAAGGTAATGCTGATAATGTGTTTGTGCTCTTAGTCTTTAGTCAAGCTAAAATAATATAAACGTATCTATACACATGCATGCTGTTTTCTAATTCACAACTTTTTAAAACCTTTTTTTACTTCTATTCATTCCTGTTTTAGATCTCTTTTTGTAAGTAAATAAGAAACATATATATTTAATTGGCACCTTTGGAGATATGGATCACAAAGTGCTTCACAACAACAGTCAATGAATAAAATATAAATAATAAATAGTATCCACCAGTTAAAATCAGACCTATCCAAATAAGCCTTGAGCTGCTCTTTGAAAGTTTCCATGGATCCCAGATGTAATCCATTCCATAGTTTAGGAGCTGCCACCTCAAGCGCACAGTCTCCATTGGTTTTCAGTCTGAATCAAGAAACTACCAGCAGGTTTTGGTCAGAGCTCTGAAACTGATCACCAAGATTTTCGTGTGAAGTTTAAACTAAATAAATGCAACAAGATGCTGGAAACGTTCCTTAGAGATTTTGATCTGTGTTGGCATGATCACCAACAAGAGCTTAAAACATTGATACAATGCAGGAGAAATCCATGCTTTCATGTTGTTTACACTAAATTCTCACTCTACCATCTGGATGTCACAGCAGAAATCAAGACTCATCAGACCAGCCAACGATTCTTCAATCTTCTGTTTTCCAATTTTGGTGAGCTCGTGCAAATTGCTCTTGGCTGACAGGAGTGGCACCTTCTGTGATCCGCTTCAAGGTTCAACATGGCATCATCAGGAGAATGCAGCTCACTAGATTTTTTTCCTATTCTTTGGACCATTGTCTGTAAATCCCAGCAGATCAGCAGTTTCTGTAATGCTCAGACCAGCCCGTCTGACAGTCACATTTCTTCCCCATTCTGATGCTCACTTTGACCTTCAGCAAGTTGTTCTGACCATGTCTACATGCTTAAATGGGTTGAGATGCTGCCAAGTGATTGGCTGATTAGATATGTGTAACAAGTAAATGAAGAGGTGAATCTAATGAAGGGACCAGTGAGTATATATTCACATCACACTTCAGTACATCTACAGTAACATGTTTATGTGAAATGTAAATGCATAATTCTTGTGTTTACATCCTCTCTCCCTCTCTCTCACTCTCTCCCTCTCTCTCTCTCACGCACACACTCACACACACACTTAAACTAGTACAGTAGTTCATTGCAGGTGTAGCATTTTTATGATCTGCAGACAGATTGCGTGGACATGTGGTTTGCTGTGGAAGGCAGGGAACAGTATTAGTCTCCATCCCTTTACGTCAGTGGTCATAACATTTGCCATTACTTCCCCTGCAAGATTCAATCACAAAGTGCACAAAGCCATGCTTCACGCACAATGAAAGGCGAGTGGTTTTTGTCAGGCATGCGGCAGGGTGAATTGCATATAGAGTGACTCCAAGATAGCATTGTTTCTGGCTGCCATAAAAAATCTATTTAAGGCAAATCTAATCTTCATAATCTTCTCCCACAGAGGTGGTGAACGGTGATGGGAAAGATTTCCATCCAAGTCCTGGGTGTCTGGTTGGCAGCACACAGGGCTTGAGGATGTAGGAAATTGCTGGGAGCGGAGGATATTAAACTTCAATTTGAGAACACTGATAAGCACCAAATTGGTGATTTATTTAGGCATATTGTCAACTAAATCATCCCTAACAACTGGACACAGGTATATTCATAAACACAAGCCTCCTGTGTATTTTACAACTCCACTTTTTTATATCTTAAATCTGCACTGCTGGGTAAATACTCTATGTCCTCACACAAGTTAGAGATATGGTTTTGAATGACGATAATTTTCCTGGTGATTAGTTGTGGTGTAGCCTAGCAACCATGAGAGAGAAAGGGAATGGAAACAGAACGCGAGATGGAGCTTTCTATCACTTCTCTTTCCTTTTTGTCCTTACTTTCTTTGAGCTAAAATGCCAGGGCCACTAAAGCCGCGCTGCAAATCTCTCCACCATGTGTCATTTTGGAAGCCTGTTAATGAGCCAGTGTGGTCCTGTAAGGAGGAGCGGGCCTTTCTAAGTCTGCAGCAGTTAATTAATTATTAATGGGCATAAATCGCTAACACAGGATGGGGCTGATACTAATGTCCGCTGGCATGAGCACCGTCGAGGTGGGCAGCATCTCAAGTATAGCAAGGCAGCCTGGCAGCCTTGGACCGCAGTCAGCTGAGGACACTATATCACTGCAGTGGCAGGGACGCTCAGCAAACATCATTCTCACCTCTGTGCCACATTGTAAACATTCACAACTGTGTGTGTGTGAGTGGGTTTGTGTGTGTGTCTTCATTATTTTTCCTCTTGTGAGGTTGTAGAGTTCTCTCAGGGATTCTTTAAGGGATTAATTTATGCTCAGGAAATAGTTTTTAGGTCAACTTTAGAAGAAGGATTAACTTGAGTTAAAGATGTTGTTAAGAGGTCAAGGAGCAAGTCTAACCAATTAAGTTATATAAGTATTGTAATAGAACCTATGAAAACAAACAGCTACTGTGGTTGTTTTTTCACTGTATGCATACGGCTATGTATCCATTCCCGATTCTTTCTCTCGGTGTATGTGTGTGTGTATGTCTAGTGTTTGTGTAAGA
>VOQK01035376.1:8343-19311 GCA_015052645.1 Benitochromis conjunctus
CTTTTTTTACTTTTTAGGTTGACACAAATCAATCATTCCGCAAGTGTGAGCCCCTTGCAGACATGCAGCTGTCTATCATTAGCTATAGACCAGGTTTGCTCTAATGTCCCACCTTCATTAATGCAAGCAGTGGTTGAGTGAGCCATCATATGTGTGATTGTCCTCTGAGCAAAAGGCTTGTTGCCACAAATGCAATACAAACTATCGGCATTGACTGAAGTGTAGCTACTCTTTGAAACAAGAAGTTCTCCATTGTCACAAAGAGGCAAAGCTCCACAAAATCAAATTGCTCTGCGTCCCACTACGCTTGTATTCAGATCCATTGTATCTTGTTGCTGTGGGGGTGGGGCAGGCATTCTTCTAGAGAGCTGAGCAACTCACAAAGATGCACAAGAAGTTGTAGTCTTGTGTGCCCATCTGGTAACGATGTTCACTTTGAGAATGACATTTACATGTCACTACACAAACTTTTTGTGCTCACTCAGTCTCATCAATGGGGGCCAGAGTTTGTCTGAAGGGGGCTTCAGATTATCCATTGTGGGTCATATCGAACATCACTCGACTTCAAACTCATTGTGGGTTGGCACCCATCCTTCCCGGGGGGGGGGGTCATCTTCCATTTGGGGGGGCAGGATTTTTAATCCATTTACCACAAAATGCCAGCGTGTCATGTTCAATAAGACCTAGTGTCAGGGTGTTGGCTACCTCAGTTGATTCTCTATACTTGGTAACAAGGAGCATGGCAGCCCCCTGTGTATATTCTTGATGGCTTTTAACATGTTTTTTCCAACATAAAATCTTGGCAGCTACATTTAATACTATTTATGAAATGTTGTCACATGTCTTTCTATTAAAGGTCTTTATGAGTAGTAAGAGGTGTCTCTTTTTTTTTGGCTATACAGACAGTGAAGACGTCTATATGGTCAATACACATCTTTTATTTACAACATGTAGTTGGCCACAGCTGGTTTGTCATACAAACCATTCCGTATGCTTGAACCCAGTGGCTGTAGGAGGGGAAATGCAAGTGTTTAGTGTTTGAGTGACACGCCTGTAAGCACATGACTGGGTCTGAAAACGGCGATGCCTCACCAATCCTGCAGACGATGTCTTCGCACTCCTTGATACTGCTGGCTCGGAGCACCACGCAGCAGAAGCCTGTGGACTGAGGGGTTTCTGGGGAGTCTCTGTGAACACAGCCAATCATGTGCTTAGATGACATGGGGGGCCCAGCCAATGACAAGGCTTGTATATTGCATCATGACATCCTGTCGTGGGAGGGAGTGTGATCTAAACTACACGCAGCCTAGTTTAACAGGGATGTGTGGAAGAGCCTTTAATAATAAAAAAGCCTAGATTCTGGTATTTTGCCAGGATGTACTGCAATATCAGTAAAAGGTTTTCATATAAAACGTGATACTTACGCCACACAGAAGGCAAATACTGTGTAGTCTGGCTGTGCATATCTCCCTACGCATGAAATCTCGGGATAATGGTGCTCAAACAACTCCTGATGAGAGAAATGAGAATTAAGGAGAATTAAAGTAGAGACAAAGGGAACCTTTGTGAGAGTTATCTACTTACCAATTTACTGTTTCTCTCTGTGCACGTCAAATGTGTTTCCTTCAAATCTAAAAGCACTTCCTGTGGGGAAAATTACACGGATTACACATATGTAAGTGCTTTGCAGAAAATTGGGGAAAGAGCTTTCATTACCTTGCTAGGTAGGTTTTTCTGCAACACCTGTGGGATTGCATGCTGGAGCACCTCCTTTCCTCCAAACTGAGAGAGGCAGACAAGTGACAACATTTACAGGAGGTGTGTGCAGAATGTTTGAAAATGCTGTAAAAACAAATTGTCATTTACCATTCCAATGTTTGCCTTTCCCAAGAATTGCACTATGTAAACAATCCTGCGGAGCAGAGGTTGTTCAGAATGTATTTCTCAAATGTCACATCATGACGGCAGCTTGAATACAGATCACAGCGACGCCGTGTTAACACTTGCCTTCCCTCCTTGAGACACTGTGATGGAGGAGGCTTCTGGTCTCTGCTTGCTGTCTGCTGGGAGGGAGCAGGACCCAGCTGCAGGGTGGGGTTCTCTGTCCTCAGGGCCCGCAGGAATTTGATAAGGGGTCTATACACTGTTCCGTCGTGGGCTCTCCATCTTATAACACGGATGGACAAAGGGCAGCCCTTAAACCGAGACAGAACTGCACCAGCCTGGGAGCACAAGTAAAAAAGGTCTGGTAAAGAAGTGCATATATGCAGCAGCCTTTTCAACACAGGAGACCAGTCACTGTGAGCTGGGCCATCTGTCTCAAAATAAGATAATTAGTTGTGTTCAGTACACACATCACAGGAAACTCCACACTGACACAGAAAAATGAACACCTTTTGCCTAACACAACTGTAGGACCGCTAGTTTGATGTCGCCACGGCACATCATCTGCCTCCATCTCATCCTTTCCCATAGCATCCTCTGTTTCCCTCTCACCACACTAATGTATTCTCTTTTTGTTCCCACCAACTTTCTTTCCTCTTCACTACAGTGCATCCCTAAAATCTTCATCTGCAAAACATCATAATCCACAGAGACTGCTCCACACCTGGATCTATTTTATTTATCAAAATATAGATGAAGCACAAACAAAGTTTGTGAAAAGAATTTTTTTTATGAAATAAATTTAGGTATAGGTTATCAGCTGGGATAGGCTCCAGCGCCCCCCACGACCCTGAAAATGATAAGCGGAAGCGAATGGATGGATAGATAATATACGGTATTTAACGCAAATTCTTTTTGCTTGATAATGGTGTGATGAAAATGCAATATCACGACAGCCCTAATACAGTATGGCACTGTATATCTGAGGGATTTCTCACATGTCCACTTTTAGAATTCCTCAGCGAGGTCCCATTGATCTCATCGATGATGTCACCAGCACAGATGAACTTGTCGACGTCAGCCTGACTGCCGTGCATCATGTCGAGAACGAAGACGCGCCCGCTGAGATACCTAAGAAGCAGATCCATAGATGTTTTACTAGCCCACATGCTCATTGCAATGGACATATTTGCAGACTGGAACATACTAACCTTAGAACCAACCCTACCTCCCGGCAGGGCACGACTTCATATATCTCACACACCTAAAAACAAACAGCCAACAGTCAGTCTTTCGCCGCCTTTAGATTGCACTTTTTTTCCTTCTATGGATTTTTGGACATATCCAAAGACAAATAAAATAATAACAGGATTACTGTGATGCTCTTACCGGCAGGAGCCAGCTCTCATCCAGAAAACTGCAATTCTGTATACCAGAGAAGAAAATTCTTATTAGATCAGAGTTCAAAGTAATTGGAAAAAAATCACAGGAGGTCACACTCTGACCTCCATGTCCAGTTTGAAGTCCATGTGTGAGAGCACCAGCAGCAGCGACATGAAAGGTTCTGGAAGAGGAAGAACAGCAGCTCTTAAGATTTTGTTGTTGACAAGAGCTTCCTCAGTTTTGTTCAAGCTGCTGTAACCTCACCCACAAATTCCTCATTCCTGAGAATTGATAAATCTGGGCTGTACCACTGGAGGAAAGAGAAACAATGTTAATCACAACTATGCAAGTGTGTTAGAGAAACACACTTCCTAAAAATCCAATTTTTGTGTGCTCAAAACTGGGGAACAATGCTGTCCATGTGTCGGACCTCCAGGAGTTTGGCCGTGTGCAGCAGGTGTGTGAAGAACTGTGGCAGGACCTTGCGGCTGAGGGCCAGCCTGAGCAGGTAGCGCCCTCTGCCCTGAGCTGAGAGCAGCTTCCTGCAAACTCTGGTCTGCTCAACTGCCAAGGACAGAGCAGACAGACTGCACAGGAGAAGACAGACAGAGAGGTGTGGGGCATTAACGAGTGAAGCTGCCACAAAAAAAAAAAAAACTTCCCTATCTGCTAATCTAAGCAGGATGTAGTTACCTGCCACATGCATCTTGATGGGGTAGCTGTTCAAAACAGTGCCAGTAATCTCTGTGCACCAGACTGAGAACTGGCTCTGTAGAGAAATGAAACACACCCTGAGTGAATACTGCAAAAGTCTCCTTCAAAATGAATTCAGCTCCACAAAATGATGATACTGACGCTGGAGTCCCTTCCTGAGGACCAGCTCCAGCAGCTCACAGCAGGAGGCGAGGTGAGGGTTAGAATCTGTCACCGTCTCTCCATCTGACTGCAGGTTCAGGACACACACTGAGTGGGATGGGAAAAAACACGCAACACACATTGGATCTGTTGTCATCAGCATGACATAACTGCATTTAATGCAAAGCATGTGATCATCGCCATTTCACTCATCAACACTAAAACAGAGACTGTGTTGACGATAATAAACGTGGCGGAACCTTTTTTTTTTTTTGCCATAAAAATAGTGCGCTTCATGGTGTCACAAATGAAATCCAATTCTAGTTGTACGTTTTATTGTGAATACGTCACGATGAGCCGCTTACTAAAATTGTGATCCAATGGCATCGTACCATCACTCATTTATTATTGATGCTTACCTTTGAGGGAGCCAAGGAGAGGGTCTTTTGGTGCCATGTTGATCGACCAGCTGTGATCAGAGCCTGTCCTTGATAAGAGACGCACCGCTTCTATCCTCCTGTCATTTAAGCACGCTCTGGGGACGCGCGCTGTATGCACACTTCCGTGAAGCTAACATATCGAGAAACACCTTCCAGTTCCACTGTACCTGCCCGAGACCGTGAGCGAGGACGGGCGATGTGTTGCTGGCATTAATTTATAATTTTTAATAAAACAGCGAAGGAATATTGAACCTGCAAACACAAGCGCCTGAAATAATAACTATGCACCTGCGCACTGACTGACAGTAAACCTGTCGTGCTGCCTTCAGAGACCCCGCCTTGTAGACCAAACAAACTGTAGGTTCGTTTTTACAACCATTCACCTCAGTAGCTAATACTTTTTCTATTTTACAGGCGCTATACAGGCTACGGGGAAGTAAAGGGAGATAAACAGATAAACAGAATCTTAGTCGTTAACTTAAGCTTTTCTATGGACATGATAATAAATTACACGACAGACCCAGATAGTTTATAAAGTCAAGGTTCTTCTAGAAGCAAAGCTCAGCATTTGGCAGACATGTATTAGTTTGGTCGGTGATCTTGCAGCATTATCTAAATATTTTGAGTCGCTCGCCTATAATATCTCCGTCGGTAAACATAGGCGTGTGTTCGAGTCCGCCCCAGGCTGTTTGCTCTCGCAGTGCTCTTTCTAGTCTGTTCTACGTTGACTTACTTAAATTAGAAAAAATAATAATGAATAAAATGTATTTGCGGGCAAAAAAGAAAAGAAAAAGTAAACGAATCTTATCGAATTAAACGCCTCTGTTTCCGTAAAGCTAGTTGGCGGCCTCTAGTGGCCCGCCTTTGGAACTGCCGCTCAGTGGAGGCGGTGGTTGATAAGAGCACGCGCTCTGTCTCTCGTGCCGCAGTTGTGGATGGGTGAAGGAAGCGGTGAGTGTGAGAAGGATGGCGGAGCACTAAAAAAATCAAACCGAGTTTCGCGAAGGCATCACAGAAAAAGCCCCGTAGAGTTTTCTTCGGAAAAGAAATTTATCCTGTAACAAGGTGAGATGTTATTTATTTTCCACTAGAGCGAGGTAATAGTAAAAAAAAACTGGTAAACTGGTTGCATTGTGCCGGTGCACAGGGCCTAATTACATGAAATAATGTGTACGCTTGCTATTGATTAATGTCCTTTTTTTTGTAAACGTCGCTTCATGCGCAAGAGACCTCATTTTTAAATCTTATAACATTGGCATTTAGAAATTCAGTTCTATTTATTATTAGAATATAATAATAATAATAATAATAATTTACAAATTGAGAAAAAAAGATTTAAATCCGGCATGGATACACTGTTGTACGGTAACGTGAGCCTGTTGTTGTGCATAGTGTGTTTGTTTTGATGCCAACTTGCTTGCCGTGATTTGTCACTCACTCCCAATATAGAAAGTCACTACCTGCGTTTGTGCAGCACTGATAATCCCGGATTTCCTCTAATCCTGCAGCTCCTCTGCCACCTACACGCGCAGCCTCCGCTGCCAAAAATAAACCCACCATCCAAACACGAGTCAGTTACAGACAAGCAACGCTGTGACATCTGCTGCCCTCTTATATAGTGAAAGAGAGATAAATAAATACAACAAAGTACAAAAACAAGATGCATCAGTGAGGTGGGTGTTGGTATCAGACATGCGCAAACTCATGATGGTGTAAATAAATGTTTAAAAGTGTAAAAGGGAGTAGAGGGTTAATACTTATTTAGAGTTACCCCCTGATGTAAAGTTATCACTGAGAAAAAAACTGTATTCACTCAATTCATTCCAAACCCCGTTCCATATAAACATTTCTAACAGTTCAGGGATGGAAGAAATTCATCTGCATGCTCAATAGGCAGGAAATAAGCATATCTATGAATGTCACACTTTGCTCACTAAAAGGTCAACTCAGTCCTGAGTTTGTGCTCCTCAGTGTTTGTTGCCTCCTTTTTTTTTCTTTTCTTTTTTTTTGCTCTGCTGCTGCCTCTACATCACAGCAAGAACAGCAAATCCCCACAGCTTGTCAGACTGACTGCTGATTCAACAGCAAACTGGTCCAAGGACCCCCCACCCCCACCGTGGCTCCACTGTGTTTTTATTAAAAGCGCTCTGCTGTGCTCACGTCTCCATGGGAATAAATTTCCACTTTCAGGATACATCGATCCACGCACATGCAGGAAATCCTGTTACTGTGCAATTTTTTTTTTTATGTTTCTACAGCTCTGTTTGCCACCCACTGTGTGGTCTCATGGATATATATATATCTATCCGGAGTGAGTGGGCTTAGTGAGTGGGCTCAACACCTAGCTCGGTGGGGATCTTAATGAGCTCTCTGTGGACTCTGAGTGCAGAGCTGTGATAAAAGTTCTGCAGTGAGTGCTCCTCTCACCGCCACCTCACCTTTTTGCCACCTTCTTGCGCGTTAGCCATTTCTGCACCCTCATCGATTTGTGTGGGCGACGGGAGCACAGTCAGCTCCAGCTCTTGACAGAATGAGTGCCAGCGTGCTAAAGCTTTTTTATTATCATACCACAGGGCATCGGCCCCGCGCTCCAGCTGCCAGCATGATGAAAGAGTGCCTGCAGTTCCTCATCGAGCCAGCCAAAAAGCTCAAGATCCGACTCAAGGTATACAAATCCTCCCACAGTAATTGCTGCGGGGGCTAAATGTCCTGGAAGTCATGATGTTCTTTTCCCTTTTAATTTTCTGTTTCTTTGCTCCAGGAGTCTCGCAAAAAAGTGAAGCTTGAGAAGAAGGAGCCTCTGGTGGAAAGTCAGTTGTTTATTATGGAGCTGGCCCGGGAACTCAACAGAATCTGCCAGGTATGCTCTTCTCCTCTCTCCCTTTTGGCTCTTTATTACTTAGAGTCATCTGCACTTATTCGCATCGCCTTTGTACCTCAGAGATCAAATATCCTGTGTCACATCTGGACTGGAGAGGACATCTGGACAGCCAGCGTGTGCCGTGAGTTTATCGTGGAATGGGCTGCTGTGCTGGAGAAAAGTGTGCAGGTATGAAATAGCATCCATGTACAGAAATAAACGGTGTTTTTTATGGATGTTCTTAAAAGGCTCTATTCTTTATTCAGCCGAGGATAATCACATCCGACTACCAGTACGAGAAGTCTGAGAAGAAGGACTGGAAGGGACACCTTCTCTGCATGCTGGAGGCGGGCGGCGAGTACGACATGGGCCCCCATAAAAGGGTCATCATGGATTGGACACGGAATATTAAAGGCAGACCTCAGGTGACTTTCTTACGGCACCTGGCTGGCTATTAAAGTCTGACCCAGTTCCATCTTTGCATCTGATAAAGATGATTAGGCTTAATCTTGCCCTTGACGATGATCTCATCATAATCGGACCGTGCTTGAGCTCTGGCCATAAATTAGAAGTAACTGTTTCTAAACCCCTTTTTTCAGCCCACTGTGTGGCCAGGCGAGCCTGTGCTCATGATGCTGGATGACCTGGAGTTCCAGTGGAAGAGGGGCCGTCTGCCCAACCTGTTCCCGGCAATGGAGCTCGTCATGATGGCCGTGCTGAACGCCGACAGCCCCATAAAGGTCTTGATATCTGTCGCTAAGTGATCGTGATTAAATGTTTTTGTATTTTGTGGTGTAATTCATGGGATAAGAAGCACTCTAACTTAGGTGATTTGAAACATGAACAACACTTGCATGATGTTCTGGGCTAAATGTGTCAAGCATGCTGCATACATGCTGCACGACAGTCATGCTAATCTTTTTATCTCTTTGCTCAGCTCACCTTGGCCTGCTTTATGTTTCCACTGTCTACTTTGACATACTCTGCGTATGTGTGTGTGTGTGTCTTTGTAGGTGGATGTGACAAAGCAGTGGCTCGTGAAGAAGCAGAAAAGTCAGAGGATTGGTGAGTGGATCTCATCTAGTTTAACAGTATAAAACAAAACATCCTGATCTTGCAAAGTGGTCATGAGCCAGAAACCAACATTTGTACGATACCTGTTGCTGCTTTTACCAAAAACTTTCTCTACACGAGTGAAAAAAGGGATTCTTCCCATCCTTGCCAATTAAAAATAGAGAATAAAACGACGATACGTTTGGTTTAATTAATTAAATTATGAATAATAGATTCTTTATTTTTTTAATATGTTAATCTGGTGGTATTGTAAAAGTATACCCCCACTGGGTCAAGCAGAGAGTCAACTGTTAAAGAAATCTGTTTTTGTTTTGTGTGTCTGAAAGAAAGAAAATATCAGGATATTTTTAGTTCAGGCTCATTCCCCACCAGAGGGGGCGTTCCAATAGCCAGCATCAGTAGCCAGGGATCGGACCGCCGCCTCACACACACTAGTCTGAGCAAGTGCTTGAGGTTGAGAGATATCTGCTACATATAGTTGGGCTCAGCTTGGTCTCTAAATGGTAAATGGACCGATTCTTATATAGTGCTTTTCTACTCTCCCGGTGTACTCGGAGCGGACAACATGCCTCATTCACCCAGTCACACTAGGGGAGCCAGGGATCGAACCACTAACCTTCCAATGAGTAGCTGACCTGCTCTTCCACCTGAGCTACAGCCACCCCGGAGACACCTAACATGCTAGAACCAGTCTCCTGAAGAGGGGCTGGACACTGGTCCAGTCTGGAGTTGCTCTTGGGGCAGGGGTACGTTTTCTTGTATCCCTGTACATTGGGGGGTTTCCCAGTGGGTGAGAGGGTTGCTTCCTTCTGTGGGCAGCGACAACGAGACCTGGAGGAGCATGACTGGGAGGAACAGTCTAACTGATCGTGATTTGAAGCTGAGTGGAGGTCTGTTATGTTCTCCCTTGACTTATGTGTAAAATCACAGTTTGTCCATAACAAACACCATGTTCAAGTGCAGGTGACACTCAGACAACCTCGGCTGCAGGTCAGTGATTGATGCTTGGTTCTCCTGTGGGACTCCAGAGGCAGCTGTCACGTAGTGGCAGGCCAAGCAGAGTGTGGCTCTGGCAGAAGTTGAAGCAAAATCTCAGGTGTGGGAGGAGTTCGGCGAGGGGAGCAAGACTTTTGGTTGGCTTTGAAGTGATTCCATCAAACCGTCAGGCAGCTCAGGAGGGGGAAATGGTGCTCTACTAACACGGTGTATAATGGGCTGCAGTCGAGGAATACTTTGAGGATCTCCTCCGTCACGCTGACATTCCTTCTGTAGAAGAAGCAGAGACTGGAGTAGGACTCGGCGTTATAGCCTCAAAGCTATATAACAATATTTCCAGATAATTTGCGATAACAACATTTCTGACAATACAGAAAAAAATGCTGAACATTTCATTGATGCTTGCAGCTTGGCAGGCGGCGGCATGTAAATAAATGACGAACAGTTCTCAGTGAGCTACTGTCACTAATGACACACTACCTAATTAGAAGTGTGAGTCTGCTAAAACAAGGTGCCAGCAGCAGCATTGAATCCAGTGAAGTTTCTCCTCAGTTTATCCAGTTTTTGCCTCAAGTGGTGAAAGAAGTCTGTTGTTTCCTCCTTTGTGAAGGTTGCTGAAATAGCTCCCTTTTTAAATCGTCACTGGAGGCTGACACGATACAGTATACTGTATTGTCAGTGTCGATATTATACAGCACAGCCCGAGACCTCAGTAATGATTTTATGGGCTTAGTCACTTATTTCACACTGTAAAACAAGAAGTTCATCAAGTAAATAAAGAATTTGAACTGAATATATCTTCTAGCTTTGCAGTAATTCTACCTTTAGTCTAATGGTCAGTTTAAAGCTTAGACCAGTGTGAAGGACTGTTCAGATCTGTTTATTAGTCCACTAGTACATATTTGTTATCATGGTGAGACACAAATCCTTTGGAAGTTCCAACAGGAAGGGCATCTGGTGTAAAAATCTGCCAAATCAAACACTCAGGGCCACCTGCTGTATGACCCCTTGTGAATAAAGGAGCAGCAGAAAGTGGCTTTTGTTAAATTACATATTAGCTCATAGGATTAGCGCTTTTCCATGATGGGGCAGTGTTACTTTTCATAGGCTAAGTTGCCCGGGTTACAACCAGCTAAAACTGGTGACCTTTTTATCTTTATGTAATTAAAATAAGGCGAAAATAACACTTGCTGATCATAGTTTGACTACCCCTGACTCCAGAGCAAACTAAAACATAGCCGACTAGGTTGAAGTGAGGCGCAGCTATAAAGCCTCACAGTCGATTGAGCGGTGACATAGAAAATGTTGGTCTCAGCACAAAAACCACTTGGCAAAATCAGGATATGAAACGAGTCACACAGCCACTCGCTGATGTGTGACTGGCACAGTGCGGTAACAGAATACACTTCACTCTATATTTAATTACAATTAATCTATAACAATGTGATTAGAAGCATGTTAGGAAACAAGCTTGTA
>VOQK01035376.1:25841-47413 GCA_015052645.1 Benitochromis conjunctus
TAAAAAAAAAAAAAAAAAAAAAAAGATATTCTGGACAAATTTCTATCAATTATTGATGGATTACAGAGACCTCTGAACCTTTGCAGTGCCACAGTCATGCCAATATTTCTCCTTGACTGAGAGGATCATAAATTAGCCCCAGAGGTTCCCAGAAGATGGATCTTTTTTGGTACCGGCTTTAAAATTCATCGAGCATATTCCTGTTACATAACTGCAAAATGTTTGCTCTAGCATAGCCTTAGTCTAAAATGTCAACTCTGTACAGAAGCTGCCCTGCACTCCAAAACAGACAAAGAGACTGACATTTACATTCATGCTTCCAAGGGAATCAGCTTTTTGTCTGTCTATTTGGGAGTTTTTTTGTTTTGTTTTGTTTTTTAAATTCATATCAGACACCAATCTGTCAGTATGGGCTTCATCTTACTTCCATCCTGAGACTCAATGGTGATGATGCCCTCCCTCTCCGGACCGAAGCCCTGCGTGGTTCGAGCCTGCACCTTAAACTTGTAGGGCATGTTCTCAGTCAGGTTGGGAACGGTCAGACTGGTTTCAGCGCCATCGCCGTTCACCTGGAAGGAGCGCATATCACCTGCAGGAAACAGGACACAGAGGTCAAACCAAATTCACACACTTTAAAATATAACAGCTTTAGAGTATGTGACCTTTGTGCATAAAGCCTCACCTCCGCCATGCAGCTGTTCGCAGGTGACTACATATCCCAGGATGTCTCCGTTGGGCTTGCGTGGTTTCTCCCAGCTGAGCTGCAGTGAATCAGGGCTCAGAGCTGTGAACACCAGAGGCCCTGGAGCGCTGGGAGTGCTTAGAGTGAAAGGTGAACCTGGGGGAGGAAGTGACAAACGACAGCATGAGGAAGGAGAAATATTACATCTAGTGCCTCTGTTAAGAAAAGCAGATGTTGTTTTTGAAGGCTGATCAGTGAATGAGCACCTGGCACGGGGCTGAGGGGGCTTTTGGGGTCGACAGCAGACTCGATGGTGATGACACCCTCTCTTTCCGGACCCCAGCCCTCCTGGCTCTGAGCCTTCACCTTAAAAAGGTAGGAGTGATTTGGCAGCAGGTCCTGGATGATCACAGAGTTCTCTGCTGGGTTTGTCACGTTGATACGCTTCATCTCACCTACAGGGAGCAGAGCATGCCTCCATTAACAGGAAGTGAATACACGCACATCCTGTTCTCACTCTTCCACATTAACGTGCTACACTTATGTCGTGGTCCCTGCACTTACCTCCGTTGAGGAGCTGATAGAGGACGCAGTAGGCCAGGATGTCTTTCTCACAGTGGGGCTCCTGCCAGCTGACTTTGAGGGCCGTTGGTCCCAGAGCAGAAAACACCAGTCTGCTCGGGGTGTCTGGAATACCGGGGGCGAGTCGCGCATCTGAGAGACAACACACAAAAACATGAACAGCAAGCCTAACAGATGTGTAGTGCGTCTCCAGATCAGATAGGGGACAGAATAGCCGAGCACTTGTGTTTAAATATCACTTTTAAATTACTTTTCTAATTTCACAAAGCCATTTATCTCCATTACTCTGAGTGCTTTGCAGCGGCATAACTTAAGACTTTGTCCTTTTAAGACTGTCACAGATTATATATTGCATTATACATTACAGCTCTTGAGTAGTCCAAATAGCACTGCGATTAAAGACAGCAGGATAAACTGTATTTGACATCAAAATCACTCACACAGTTTCTATATCAAAGACATGAGCATATGAGTTTGGGTGGTTTGGCTACAGGAAAAATATAATAAACCCAATATTCATCTCCACCAACTCCTGAGAGAAACACCTGTAACTCTATTCAGTTCAATTCAGTTTTATTTATACAGCGCCAAATCACAACAACAGTCACTTCAAGGCGCTTTATATTGTAAGGTAGACCCTACAGTAATACATACAAAGAAAAACCCAACAATCATATGACCCCCTATGACCAAGCACTTTGGCAACAGTGGGAAGGAAAAACTCCCTTTTAACAGGAAGAAACCTCCGGCAGAACCAGGCTCAGGGAGGGGCGGCCATCTGCTGCGACGGGTTGGGGTAGGAGAAAGTCTAGCTGTTAAGCAAATGAATGAATTCACTAAAAAGCAAAACTGCAGAGTGTGTTTGATTACTAGCATCCCTGCTAGGTCTGAAAAAAGTGACGCAAAGGCACAATTCTTTCTAACGGCCAGCAGGGGGCCACTCAGTTTGTATGCAATTCTAAGCTCTCAATTCCCTTTGTCTGTGAGGTTAGTGATTGTTTATGATGTCAATTGCTACCCACAAGCCTATGTTTAATGAGCATGTTCCCCTTGATGTGATACGTATACGTGAATGAAAAATGGTGTTAATCTAAAACAAAGGGGATTTCTAGTTGTTAGAACATCGGATCTCAGAGCAAGGCAAAGTTCCACACGTTTAAAGAAGCAGCGAAGACTGAAGAGGGGTGCTTTATGCATCACACCCAGCAAACCCTTCCAGTGCTTTCATGCTTGTATGCTGCAGACTTACCATGGAGAACCCTGTCCAGATTATACAAGGCTTCACTGACGTCTGCAGACTGATTCCTTGCCCTCGAACCCTGAGACAGGCTGTAGCTGAAGTGACTCTGAGAGCTGCTCTGCATCCCAGTGTAGCCGAACCCACCTGATGGCGCATTGAGCAGGGGAATGGAGAGAGGGGTAGAGGGGAGCAGGACACCAGAAGGTCAAGAAAATGATGGAAGCAAAACAGAAGAGGGAGGAAAAGCGCATGAGGATAGATGAAAGAAGAGGCAGAATACAAACGAGGGGAGGGAGGGAGAAACAGCGATAGTCAGCTTAGCTCCTGCAAAGTCTGAGGTGCAGCCAACAGCCCCAACCCTGCTAACAGATGTCCAAACCAATGGGCTCATGCGCTTGCACAGTTTACCTGCCGAGGCATCTTAACCGTTGCACTCTAAAAAAATAAGAAAGCGTGTCCCATGGCCACAAGAACAGAAATAATTCATTCTCAATTTCTCTAAAGAAATTCAAACCTCGGTGAAAACTTACCAAGATCTGGGAATTTGCTTGACAGGTCTCCCATGACGATAGAGTCACGGATATTTTCTTCCGTGTAGCCTCGGTTCTCCGATCGCTTCCTCAGGATAACGTTAGAGGTGTGGACTCCTCCGATCACATCCTGTCTGCGAGAGCCTCCTACGTGAAAGGAGAGACAGATGAAGGATAAAGATGTGCAGGGTTACGAAGTTTTACTCTTACTTTTACTCAGCACTGCTCCCGCCCGTCCATCATACCTGGCCCAGACAGGTAGGTGGTGGTTGTTGTGTCTGTGGTAAAGGAGCCGCCCGCCCCTCTGTAGTTTGAGCTTAGAGTGGACATGGGAGAGGACGACGCTGACAGGTTGCGTGTTCCTGACCCTCCGGGGAATAGGAAGTTCTGGTCCCACTTCCCGTTCGTATAATCTGTGATACACGACAGCGAGAGCCGGAGTTGTTAATAAGATAATAACTCTGCAGCATTTATAGCGTTCATTCACTCTCACACTGACTGGAACGACACAGTGCCACTGATGGGAAGCAGCTTCAGCCAGACCGCGGAGAGTAAAGCAGCAACAGCTTCAGTCCCGCTTTATGTGCAATGAGGAAATGAGCACTACAACTGCACTTTTTCCTTCAATCAAACTGAAATCACTTCTCTTTTATTGCTAGAAGATGCTATATTTCTCCAGATAATTCACATGTTATGCTTATTTGTATTGCGGCAGGTTATAGTGTCATATTTTGAAGGAGACCTATTATACTTTTCCATAATATCGGTCATATATTTATTCTGTTAAACATGGCCAAAGTTAAAAATGATGTCACAGTATGTACAAATAATTGATGTGAGCCAAACTCGGAGACGGCACAGATTTTCTTATCTGATCGTTGTATTACTAGACCAATGAGTATCCAGGTGTAGAACAACTTGGGGAAGCCAGGTAAGGAAGAGCCAGTCAGAAGATAGTGGGCTCAAAGGAGGGGGAAGTTTTTTCCAGCATAAAGGTTTTACTGATTTTGTTTAAGCTGGTTGGTAAATATAAAAACATAAAAATCACAGAAATAAAACAGCAAAATAGGAAGAATAACTAAAGGCTAGGAAGCTAACACACACTAGCAAACACAGTTATTATTTAATCTTAGTAAGTTAGTATACATAACGTCTTAGTTAGCGTTACAACTCTCCCCTTAGGCTTATAAGAAACATTATTAGTCTTAAAGTTTATCCATTCCAAATGAATCCAGTAAATATTGAGATATTTCATTGACCTGCGGATGGAGTAAAGTATCCCATTATGAAAGTACTTGCTCTATAACCAGGTAGTAAAACGAGCATGTCTTCATCTACAGAACCAAAACTGTTACTGCTGTCGCTTAACGTGTTGAAAACATACCAAATACTGGCAGCCTCCTCGATGTGAATAACTGAGTTGCATATGTAAAAGCACATTTGAATATAAAAGCAAAAACAGCTGCGAGAAAAGTGCTCCGCAGAGATGAAACTGTATTTCAATTATAAAAAAACCCCAAAAAGCCTGTTTATTCTGTGCTTCTGCACACTAACTAAGCATGTAATGCAGCTTTATACCACAGGCAAGCTGCCTTCAGATCACAGCCTCCCCAGTGGGACACAAAGAGAATAGACCCGATCATCAACTGGAGGTGCGGCAGTTGATGCCAGTGCTCGTCTCTGGGCAGGATAGATGGGGCAGGTGCCGACTAAGGACAAGTGATAATATTTGAGTGCGACTCAAACCACGAAAGCAGAGAGAAACGTTGTTGCCTTGCTGGGAGCATGACTGGCCGTGCATAACAGCTGGCATGCCGGCTGCCTATCTGCGGGATCGGATGGAGTGGTCTTCACCTGGCAGGGGTGTTTTGGTGTAGCTGGGGTTGGGGGTCTCATCTGAGCTCGTCTCTGTGTCTGTGCTGAGCCGACTGGGGATGACATCCACTCGCCTTTTCCACGACACCTTACGGAGATCCAGGTTGGACCCCACCAACTTGACATATTTCCAGCCTTGATTTTGTGGTTACAATGGAGAAGCAAGCAGGCCAAGGGTGGGTTTGTTTGTTTTGCTATAGAGTACTTTACAAGAGAAACTGCATGCATGCACTGTACATCTGATTATATATCGCTTAAGTGCAAGCTATCTCGGAGGCGAGGAGCAACTTTAGCACAGCTGGAGAAAAATGAGAGCAACACAATGGCTGCAAAAAGCAGGAGAGTGGCAGCAGACTGAATGGGTGAAGACATTTTGGATTGTGATCATAGAGACATGTACTGCATATCTCTGCAGATGCAGTGGAAGCAGACTTTTGCTGCTGCTTGACTGGGACGCTGCCTGTAGGACATAAAGGCCGCCAGATGGCAGCGGTATTAAAAAAGCATGACAGAGCCTTGAGAATAACACAGTTTCTGAGTTTCAGTGCTCTTGTAGGTCTTCCTAATGTTAAGGTTTTCAGGCATTGTACACAAAAAAACCTGAAAAAATGAGAAAGAACAAAAAAAAGGAAAAGTATGTGTGTTCCCTCTGTTTTAGAGGGGCCAGCATATTTTGCATAAAGAACACGTTGCCTACCACACGATGCCTCGGAGCACCCGGACTGTGGATTGAAATAACCGGATCCACGTTACAGTGACAGCTCGTTCTTTGACACTATCAGCTCTAGTGATGAGCTCGTGCTTTTGGCTCTGGATACCCACCGTCACCAGACACACTGGGTGTCTTGGAGCCTACAGGTGACTTCAGCACCTCGTTGCTGTACATCAGGTAGCTGTCATACTCATCTCCTGCCTCGGCATCCACAATGGGGACATCTGGAATGATGGGAACTGGGGGCAGAAAGAAAGAAAAATGGGTTAATTGATTTTTCATGGAGGCTGAGTGCTCTGGGGAAGTCTTTTTCACAGACTTACTGGACAGCGGTCTGGCGGGCTGCGATGCCAAGTTGATGGTTGCATCTCTGAAGGGACCCCAGCCCACGCTGTTCTTGGCGCGGACCTTGTACTGATAGGTTTGTGCGTTCTGGAGGTTCTCGATCAACAGCATTCGCTTTTTAGGATTGTCGATCTTCACTTTCTTAGCTGGTCCCACCGGCTCTGCGAGAAGCAACAGGATAGAATCAATCGTTGGCGTTCCCAGCGCATGTAGAGAACTTGCATGTTTTACGAGCAGGTCTCTTACTCATATCGTCATCGATGGGTGTGTAGATGACCTCGTAAGCCGTAATGTTGCCATTGGTCTCTGCAGGCTCCGCCCAGCTGAGCTGAGTGACAGTTGGACTGATGACATTGAAGGCCAAACGACCAGGTTCTCCGGGCACTATGGGAAAATGCCACGGTGCCCACTTGTGAGTTTAAATTTAGATTTGAGACAGGTTGTCCCACACAAACTAGCTCTTATGTGGATTTTAGACACCATTAAATATTTAGAAAGTAACTCATAGTATAGAATAAGCAATATGGTATATACTTAGTACATTACTTAAATTGTTAAACAATTATACTACACATAGTAACACCAACATAGAATGAATAAAACAGTGAAAACGGGCTTCTTCCTTTACACATACAGATGACTGTGTTGCGATACACTGAGCATCGTAAATTGTATTGTAACGTAATCGCATTGCATCACGGCTTCCTTATTTGCTATAAGCTGGAGGAATCGCATTCAGTGGGCTTTAATGTAAAAAAAAAGTTGCATTTAACAGAAATTTACTGGGTTCACAGTAATTACCATCCTCCAGTGTTTGACAGGTGACGACGTCAGTATCGTAGCCATCTCCCATTGTATTGTAGGCACACACTCGCATCTCATAGTCACAGTAGGGGTACAGGTTGGTCAAGTCAGCATGAGGAGTCTTCACGTCTAAGACCTGGGCATCTTTCTCTGGGTCACCATAGATCCAGTACTTGACCTAAAAGAAAACACAGCATTTGATAAATATTGCAAAATGTGCTTGACTCTGCTCTTACATTAAAACCCTCTACATGCCGAGTGCGTTGCGAAAAAATGAAACAAAATTCAGAATTTTTTAAATACACACCGAAAGCTGTGTGTGTTCTGCAGAAAAAACATGTCCGGTGTTTCAGGGCCTTATCAGTGATGATGTCATGTACCTTATACCCCATGGGGTTACCAGGTGGAGGTTCCCAGTTGAGGCGGATGCTTCTGGGTCCAGTTGCTATGGCCTTAGGGTTTTCTGGGGAGAGGAGGTGACCACCAGGTGAAGCAGCTTTCCTGTTTATGAAGCCCTTCTGTGCCATCTGGGCTATTTCTGGAGATCTTGGAACTGATTGGAAGGAATTACCAGATAAACAAGCATGTAGTAATTCTGTTTCACAATGATTGAAACTCCTCAAATGCCATTTCAGTAAATCTTTGGATGAATGTGTTTGTGGAACTAACAGTTCACTCAACATCGCTCCACGTGTTTCTTACCTCCATCTGTGACATTGACAACGGTGGTCTTCCTGTCTCCAATAGAAGCGTTGCTACTTGGGTCAAACAGCTCAAGCTGGAAGGTCTCAGGCTGGATGGGTCCGTGGTAGGCTTTTGGATCAATCACAATGTTCTTTTCTGTCTCTCCAGGAGCAAACTTCAGAGGGCCAGATAACTCAAAGCGCTGGGCCTTCTTGGTGCGCCATTTCACTGAGGCAGGGCTCTCGGGGCTGCGAGTGCGGACCACCGGGATAGTGTAGGTTGGATCTGTTGTGGTGAAGCTCTGGGTGCCCTTCTTGAACATCATCACACTGGGTTCTGGGTGAGAAAGAAAGATAATGTGGGAAAGAGGAGCAACCTCAGCGATCAATTCTTCTCTTAGAATCAAGGCTGGAATCAGAACACTTATGCATCCATTTACCTGGTACGTCCGTGATGGTGACAGTGGTTCTTGGGTAGCGTCCCAGCTTGGCACCCTGCCTTGGATTACTGAGGTCCATGACAAACTGTTTGACCTGTTTGTCTTCTAGTAGACCATCTTTCTCACTCAGCTCCAGCAGACGAACAGGAACTACCTTCTGAGTCTCACCAGGAACATAGGTCAGGTCTCCTTCTACAGTCAAATAGTCCTGAAATACATTATGAAGGAACTGGTTGGTAATGTGGAAAACCCACTGACCTATACCACACACACTGACTGTGATTAGAAGTTGGCAAAAGCCTGTAAAGGCTCTAAAGCAGTGGTCTCCGACTCACTGAGCGTTTCTTCTTCACTCATCTTTTTTTCACTTGCTATGTGTTTATACACCAATCTTGTCTCCTTCCCCTCATCCCTAACCATTCACAGCAGAAAGGTGGCCCTCCCTGAGCCTGGCTCTACTGGAGGTTTCTTCCTGTGAAAAAGGGAGTTATTCTTTTCTACTTTCACCAAGTGTTTGCTTGTTATGGGGTCATCTAATCTGGGGGGTTTCTCTGTGTTATTCTAGGGTCTGTACCTTACAATAGAAAACACTTTGAGGTGACTGTTTGGTTATTTGGCATATAAATAAAATAAAATTGAATTTGAAGCCACAACTACATCCAAATGGATGAGTTATAAGACATTCGCACAGTGTACAGTTGTTATTAAGGGGTTAACAAGCTGTAGAGATGATACGGTTTTGGGACTAGGCATGGTAAGGTAAACATGTTAATGTCAAAGTTGGGATTTTTAACATGGAAGTCTGTGAGTGCTGACTCACTTTTGGAGACACCTTAAAGACCTTCATTTTTCAGTCCCATCCATATTAGACATATAAAGCCACACAAGCTATCGCAGCAGCTCACCTTCTTATCCTTGGCAGTGAGATCTCGTGAGCGGTACGTGACTTGTGTGCGTCCGTCCTCAATGATCTCTCTGCTGATTGGGATGTTGGCCACTCCATCTTTCCTGCTGTAGGTGTAAGCTGGCTGGAGGAATGAAAAGACACTGGTGGCTGGTGGAAGAACAGAGGAAAGAATCAGTTTATAGGATCAAACGTCATACACTCTTCAAACCACAGGGCCTCTTGAACTTTAATTCAACGTTCCTCACCGTGCTCTTTGATGATGGTGATGTTAACCAAACGTTTTCCAATCTCTGCAATCCCCAAAGGCACGTCTACAGCCTCCACCTGCAGTTGTTTTTTGTCATCATCTTCACCTTTGACAAAGAGCGGCACGTGGACGTCTACTGATTCCACACCTTCTTGGAACTCTACGGCTCCAGCAGCCTCTGCAGAAGAAGAGCAGATTTATGGCAGCCAGTAATAAGTATACAGCTCGGCTTTGCTGCAAACTAAACATCCATTTTAACCATGGGCACGCAAATAACACACACCTCTATCTGTAGCTACTGTGTAGTAGCCTGGCACCACTTTAAGGTCCTGGAAGTTTCCAGACTGGACGTTCTTTTCAGTAAGTTTGACGATATCTGGGTAACTGCTGCGAGGAGCAGACAAGACGGTGTCCATGATGGTGTAGTCCTGCCTAAACAGCACAGGAGGGCCAGAGAAGTTAGACATGAATCACCTTAGGTTCCCTAAGAAGACAATAACCTGTACAGCTTTTTTGCATTATATCAATATTAATCAAACCTTTTTCCAGCATTTCTCTGCGTTCTGCAAGAACAAAGAAAAAGCAACAATTTATGAGAAAATCAACCATGTGTTTCCAGCTTTGATGACAAAAAAGCACACATAATTATGACTTGTGCTAAGAAGGGTGTTACTGGACATTTAGTCCATCTTACCTGAATGCGGTCTTTTGCACCTTCTGCGCCCCAGGAATTTGCTTGTACACCTCATTTAGCTACATGGAAAAACAAACAGCTAAGTGAAACTGTTCCTATGCTGATACGTGTGCCCACAAACAATCCAAAATACTCACATTGTCGGCAACTTCCTTGCAGAGCTGGTCACCCTCTCTGGAATTGGGGTGTGTCAGGCTCTCAGAGAAGAGCCTGTTCAGTCGGAGTGAGATCGGGAATGGGACTACAAAGGATGAAAACAGAGAACAAATTTGTGTAAATGTTAGTTTTTTACTGCAAAAGTCCACTTTACCTTTTCTTAAATTTTTCTGCTTTTGAAATGACTCACTGGTCTCTTTCGGGTTTGGCTTTATTAGAGCCTGGGGGTGATTGGGTCCACGGTGGACATTGTCTGTAACCTTCCAGCGAACCACATCGGGTCCTTTGGGTGGACCGGTCCTCACCATTGGTGTGTCCAGATGGTCTGAGGTAAGCAGAGACTGACGGAGCAAATATTCATCTTCTTTGAATCCAACCATGCGGCCTGAAAATAGAATTCAACATCAGGTCACTCAACTTTAACACAGACCCCTGCTGGAAATAATATATACAACATGATAAGCATCTTACCTCTCCTACAGCAAGGCAGCAGAGCCAGACAGCTCTGTGTTGAGAAAAGATAGAAACCATTACTTCCTCTGTAACTTATCTAAAAAATGAGTTATTTATATATGTGAGTGTTTATTACCTGAAAGCAGGTCTTGCAGCAGACGCAATACTTCCAGCAGCAGAGCAGCAGAAGCGCCAACAGCAACAAGAGGAACAGGATGAGGGGAAGCAACCACAGGAGACTTGCAGGGGGGCAGTCTGAAGAGTAGTCAGGAGGAATTGATCGTTAGAAACAAAATCATAGAAAGCACAGCTGCTAGAGCTGCAGCTTTGCTACACCTCTTCTAAATATCTGTGTGATATCATTAAATCTTTTGTTGAAGACAGTTATGGATATCTGTTTATGAGTAGTCACAGAATACTACTGCAAATCTTTATTTCTTAACGTCAAGACTGGATTACAAAGTGTGGAGTGAAGCCATCTACTCCAGGGCTCATTCTCTGTAATATACTGGAGGGGGTTCTAACTTGCTATCCAAATGTTAACCGTGATTAACCCTCGTTTTTTTTTACAAAGGCCCTTTACCGGGCATGCTGCAAGGATGGGGCCATTGTAACCGCAATCCAGGTGAGGTAATACAGTCCCTTGAAAACAGGAGTGAGGATACAAGCGGTGCTTTCTCTGAAGTGTGTACAGGCTATCACTTAGAGACAGGGTTAAGAGCTTGGGCAATTGTGACGGGCTCAGGGCCAAAGTCACTACTTCGCTACATCAAAAGGTGCTAGTTGTCATTCAGGTATCTCACTAGCTTGCCTACTGGATGTCTTCTAGGTGAAGTGTTTCTGGAAGGAGGCCTTTGGGGCCGATCCGGGACAGTCTGGATTTTGCTGTCCTGGAGCCTCGGTGTCTGACCAGAAGACCTGGTGTGTATGTAAGTCTTTTTTTCCCCAATACTGCAGTTTGAGGTTCATGTTTTAAAGCCTGAAAAGATTCATTGCCCTTCTTAGTGTCGTTAAATACTTTTGCCTAAATAAAGATGAAGTTAAAAAACAATTAATCCTAATGTTATTATTATTAAGATTACAACACATGGCACACTACACCTGCAGTTAATTTTCTCCAAGTTACTCTTATCACACTAATGACAAGAACCTTTAAATTAAAGAAATGTGTGTGATCATGTAGGATTCCTCCACACTCTGCAAGAAGATGCTTGAGAAAAGACATTTTCATGGCTATGTATCACATATTATAACACCAAGCTGTTGTCACAAGATCACAGAGCAGATGTAAAATACAACAATCCTGGCACTCACCCTTCTTTTTGAGCACCTGAACCTCCAAATCTTTCTTTGCTGAATCTTTCGGGTCGTCAACGGTGTAATAGTATGTGCAGTCATCATCCTCATCACGGAAACTGCATGACTCATACACTTCCTCCTCTGAAAGCGCAAATCATTATCATTAAGCACGTGCTATTACTGCTAGAAGTGTCATAGCTCATAATCATTGTTTAAATTGATTCAAAGTCAATTTGTAGGTTTTTACTTTGTTTCAGTTCGTCCACCATGATGACTTTGAAGGGACACTTGTCACACTTCTCTTTTTCCTTCATCTCTCCCGTCTGCCAGGCCTGACACTGGACACAGCTCCTCGTGCCCTCACACACACCTAACTGAGCCTAGAAAAGTTACAAACACACGGAGAAACAATCAAGCAAGACCACACAGATGTTAACTGAGGCTAAAAGGTATTTACATATTTGCATATCCACACACCTGGAAATTTGGCTCACAGGCTGAAGTCACCTCCATTCCAGAGTCTGGACATTCACACCGGCCGCATACACATTTACCTCGGCCATTGCAGATACCCTGGCATACGTAAGGACACAGTCATGTGCTTCTTATTTTTAAAGATACATGATAACCCAATATAATTAACAAATATAACTGGCTCTGCTCACCCCTTTGCTGTCCAAACAGGTCTGGTTGCTCATGGGACACTCACAGGCATTTCCCGTCCAGCCCTCAGTGCATGCACACTGACCCTTAACGCAAGAGCCACGGTCTGATGAGAAAGGAAAGAATGAGATGTAACATTTTTATCCTCGAGATAATTACGTTTAAAAAATACGTGTTAAAATTAGCCTATTTGTACCACACGTTGGGAAAAGTTTGATTAACAGTGAACATGATTTGAAGCCGATCATAGCTTAGACACCCATAAAAATAGATTTTAGAGAGTTTTGGAAGTAACACTGCTGGAAAATAGGATTGCTATTAATCAATATTCAATATTAACAAGGTGACAAAGCTAACAAACCCAGCAACCAAACACAATTAGCATCTACTTGAGTTAGTACAGTTTTGGTTCCTGTTCAACTCACAAGTCTTTATCTGCTAAATGCCACTTTGTTATCAGTTCTAGCTTTTAGAATTGTTTGATGTTTGGTTCTAAAAAGATGGCAATAAAGTTGTCATACACTCATGGCAAACAAGTTGTTTCTGTCTCTTTGACTGAAAAAAATCTGCAGCTAAAAACCTGCAGTTCCCCTAGTGACCACTTGAGGCTGGCTAAAAATGTTCAATTTTTATTCCAGTAAAATGTACGGAGCCCCTCAAGGGACATTGGAGAGAATGTCCCTTGCGTTACTTTTGCGAGATCTTACAAAAGTAACTTGGGATCTCACAAAAGTTCATCTTCATTTTTTTTTTTCTCCAATGTCCCTTGCGGGGCTCTATAAAAATGCATTTTTCCAGCGTGATACAAAAACTGTTTTGGACTCAGTGGTTTCCCTTCATAGTATCTGTGCAGTTTGGAGTTTTTCTTGTTTGTTTTTGTAATTCATTGTGGAGTTACACTGGTAAGGCTTAAAGTTGTGTGCAAGCATGCCTACGTTGATGTGTCAGATGCATTAGCTTTAGCCCATTCAGGCCTCAATCTAGCTAATTCATCTCACTGAACCCTTGATAGTGTTTATAGTGTTCCCGCTTTTGTGTGGCTTGATTAGATGTAAAGAATGTTCAAGAATTTCCAGTATTTTATTAGCCTGCTGCCTAGCACTAATTAGTAGCACCAAGCCGGTAATTTAGAAATTCTTACTCCAGACAACCAACATGGCTATGGTAAAATACACTAAATGACAAAGTCATATGGTGACATCACCATGATTACATCCATTATTCTTAGTTTGCAGTGGCAAGAGTCACAAAACATCATAGTTTGGCATACCATTGCAGAGAAAACCGGCATGTCTTTGACACTGGGTCTTGTCATACTCGCAGTAGTGTCCTTCAAACTGATTTGGGTTGTAGCATATGCAGGTTCCACACTCCTGACATTCTCCACGTCCGGAACAAGGTTCATCCGTTTCTTTTGCTTTGCACTGGTTGATGTCTGCAGCTGAACCACTCCCTGAACAATTACAGAAAGGACCCACCCTGGAGAGGACACATCACAGCACACTATATTAAACCCAAAGGTCTGAAATCGTTGGTCATATGTGCCATCCTGGTAAGTTTTTTAAAATGATTTCTATAGAATGAATAATTAAGTCTCACCAGCCTTCATGGCACCGGCATTTCCCACACACCAGGTCTCCTTTTCCATTGCATCTAGGTGCATCACGAATGGGTGACTGGAGGAGAGTTAAAAAAAAATTATTTTAAAGATGATCTGCCATAAAGAAATGTGACTTTAACTAGACTTTTTGTGTGCTGCTAACCTTCTCACAGTCACAGGTTGGACACAAAACTGAGGCATTAACCCTGACCCCAGTGCTAAAGGTGGTCGGTTTGACCCTCATTGCTGCCCTGTTTTCGTTCGGGTCCATTTTACAGACATGCTTTTCATCAATCATCCGTTGAGCTTTGAGCCGCATGACGAAACTGCCCTAAAGACCATAAAAACACACACACAAACAAAAAAAATCATGTTTCCAAATTCATTTAAGTAGTTTCCATTGTTCTTGCTTCCTAAAAAGGTTAATCAATCCACATAGACTCTCATGTTAAAATTTCAGACTTTACAGCATTAAAATGCATTTTTAAAACCTGATAAAAAAAACTGTTTTGGGCTCAGTGGTTATGAAGTGGCTTTTATAACTCTGATTTAGGTTGGTTTCATCATTCATTATCTCCAAGACATATTTGTTAGATGACTGGCCATGGCATGAACATGAGCATGTTTGGTTGTTTCTCTCTTGCTTTCCTGTGAAAGCCTGGTGATCTATAGCTAAGTTGAATAAGCAGATAAGCAAGAAAATAGAGGTATGGATGTTTAACAGGGCAAAAATGTGTATAAAGCAGTGGTTTTCTGTCAGGGCAAGCAAAACCTAATGATTTGTAAAAATAGACCTCAATTAAAAACAAAGTAAAGTTATCTCTCTCCTTTCACCTTAAACAGTGTTGTCATAAAGTTTCTCAAATGACTGTTTGCATCATACTTTACATTACTGCCATCGCCTGGCCATTGTCTCTGGAAGCAGAAATGATTCCGCTTGATAACAGAGCAGCTGACAGTGACAGCTAAACAAGCTGACACTAGCTCTGCTTTCACAGAGAATAGTTACGATCTGCACTCAGTGTGAAAATGGCTAACATTAGGAAGTATACAAGCATTCTCATTTTCCATGTAACACAAGTTTTCTCTTAGTAACCACTTTGGCCAAAATGTCTGGGGGTCATTGTCTCTGCTTGCCTTTCTGTAAAAATCACCACATGCAACTAGTCTTTTGTTGTTTGCTTCATCATGTAACTAACTGCAGTGTGCAGTTTTTCTTTACAGTAAAATAGGAAGTGCAGTGTATACATTGTTTGAATTCTGAAAATCGCAATTGTTGCCAACAAAAATAATAATCTATTACACAAATACATTCATTAGTAAAATAACTCTTTTTTTTCCACATACAATTTTTCCCGGCTGGAAATTAAATTCCCCGTATTGTGCAATCTGTCCACTTTCTTTCAAGAACTTAGCCTCGAAAGCCTTGGGCCTGTCCTCTGCACGGATGCTCATCTTAGCTCGGATATTCTGAAAAGACACACAGTATGAGAACCTATCAGCATGCAGAGATTGACTGAACAGTGTACAAAGTGCTAGCAACTGTAAGCTGTTACCGTAAAGGCAGTCTCCATGACTTGAAGGATATTGGATGAGTCTTCTTGCAGCAGACCAACCTCAGCAATGGGAAAATACTCTTTGAGTTTCTGCACACAATACAAAAAAATGCCATGGCATGAAAAGGAATTATCTATATATCACAGACTTGAGGCATCAATTAAGTGAAATATGAAGATCTAAAGCTCACCAACCTGGTAGTATGTGTAGGAGTGGTTAGTGACAGCAAAGATTGGGATAATGTTGTTTTTTCCCAGGAGACGGACCAGCGTTGGTATTGATGGGTAATCTTGTTTTGTAGCCTCTGTGTAAGAACCCTCCGCATTGAGATGGCATTGCTCATCATTGCGTGGCAGGACACCTGCCAGCACATTAGCGCCATCAGCTTCATAGTGGAAGGCTGACTCCGTGGAGAAGACCAGGAGATGTGTGCTGCCTTGACGCCAGCCAATTTTATCCTAGAATAACAAGATACAAGGGAGCACAAAAGAAATGTCGTAAATAAATTACAAGGACATTTTGAGGATCTTGTCTCTGCTTTGTTGCTCATGATGTGATTCTCTTAGTTTCATTGGGTGGTGATTTCCAGCACCGTAACAGTTGAGAGCTGAGCATGAACCTGCCGGAATGAGAATTCCATCCATCTTCTTCTGCTTATCCGGGGCCAGGTCGTGGGGGCAGCAGCCCAAGCAGAGAAACCCAGACCTCCCTCTCCCCAGCCACCTCCTCCAGCTCGTCTGGGGGAACACCAAGGCGTTCCCAGGCCAGCCGAGAGATATAATCTCTCCAGCGTGTCCTGGGTCTGCCCCAAGGCCTCCTCCATGGGACATGCCCGGAACATCTCACCCAGGAGGCGCCCAGGAGGCATCCTTGTCAGATGCCTGAACCACCTCAACTGGCTCCTTTCGATGTGAAGGAGCAGCGGCTCTACTCTGAGCCCCTCCCGAATGGCCGAACTTCTCACCCTATCTCTAAGGGAGAGTCCAGTCACCCTTCGGAGGAAGCCCATTTCCGCGTGCTTGTATCTGCGACCTCGTTCTCGGAATGAGAATTAACACCTTCATATCTGGGGCTATAGTTCTGAGCCAGAAAAGGGTGAAGTGCCAGCTCCAGGTCAGGGACGAGTTGCTGCCCCAAGCTGAGGAGTTTCAGTATCTCAGGGTCTTGCTCACAAATGAGGAGAAAGGGAAGCAGAGATTAACAGACCAACTTCAATCACATCTGCAGTGATGTCCGTCGTAGTGAAGAGAGCAGAGAGTCAAAGCGAAGCCCTGGGAAATAACTGGAAGAATACAATTGTGGATACAAACAGTGGAAATGAGCTTTCTCTGACAGGTGGCATGCCTCTTCCTGAGGAATTCAGTAATTTAGGAGCGACTCAGAGTAGGGTTTGTTTGAGGTGTTCTGGGCATGTCCTACCAGGAGAGGTAGAACAGGAGTAGGTCCTGGGGTAGTCCAGCACAAGGTGGAGAGATTACATCTCTCTGCTGTGCTAGGAATGCCTGTGTTTTCAGTGGAAGAGCTGGAGAAGGTGACTGTGTAACGGAATGGGCTTTTCTACTTAAGCTGCTGCCCCTGAGACTTGGCCCTGACAAGTGGCAGAAAACGAACCAGTGGAAGGACACTGGTGATAGTCTTAGACCTGTGAATCTAACACAAATGTAGGCATAGCTACACTGCTTTAGTATTTTTATTTACCCCGCACACTCCAGCCTGTAATATGGCATCGAAGCCTCCCTCTGGGGCATCTAGGTTGCCAGATATTCTCTCCTTCTGAAGTTTCTGGGTGAATTCTTTTAAGTCGCTTGTCAATTTAATGACATTTTTGAAAGCGAACGGAGGGTCGCTGTTGGGCCATGGCTGTAGAAGTCTGACAAAGAGGATGGAAAAAAGACAAAGAGGAAATTATGTTTTGACTATGCTAATGCACGTACAGGCTGTGCTCAACTTTCTTCAGTTTTTCTTACTTGCTGGGCCTCATGTCAGTCTGGGGCTCTATCACTTTGTCCACAAACTCTCCGAATCCAATAGTGTAGTCATCCGACAGGCGCCCCACCAGTGAAGCTACAGGAAATACATTCCCAGTCAGTATAACATCGACAGTCATCAGGACACATCACCTTTCCAAGGGTACTCACCCAACTCATTCCCCATTTTTTTCAAGTTGTCCAAATCATCCTCCATGGAATTTGAGAAGTCCATAAGAATATAAAGATCCAGAGGGCCTTTCTCTGGGGCAAACACCTGCACCGTCATGTCTTTCTCCTCCCCTGGCAGGAAGCTCATCATGACACTCTGTGGTGACACCTGAGACTGCTGAAGGTTCATGTTGATTTGTTGTTTCTGAGCAGAAAGAGAGATAGAGTTGAAATCTTGAAATTTCTTTGACTGAAAACAATTCATCTGAGGCCGAAGGCGGTGGAAGACTGTTCAGGACTTACCTCTAATATCTCCTGGCTGCTTTTAACTGTAATGATGCTTGCAGCCTGGCAGCCATGGACAATTATGTTCTTATGCAGGTCACAGCGAGGGCCATTATAGGTCTAAGTGAGAAGGAAGACTGATTTGTGAGGACTGCTTTCCTGCAGAATCTTCATTTGACCACTTAGGTAAGATGATTGGAAATGGAATACATTCAGACCAGGGATGTCAAACTCATTGTGTAGACCACATACAGCAGACTTAAGTGGGTCAGACCAGTGAAACTACATGATAAATGTGTAAAATTACAGAAAAGGTTTTTGCAGTTTATTGCCCAAACTGTCCTGTAATTATAAAATATAACGTTTTCATTAATTCACAGAAAATATCCTTTGTTCTGTGGATTTACTTAAAGAAAAAAAAAGACATTTCTGTAGTGAATAGTGGAAAAACAGGAACTTTTCTGTCACTTGAATGTAATTTTTTATCTATTAGTTGTTGACTAATAACTAATAGATAAACTTCGCTACTTCACATAAGGTAAAAGTGTCACCTGAAATTCAAAGTGCTAATAAAATGCTAAGAATGAGAACATTCTCCTTGAAGAATGAATCGTCTTTCTGCTCTTTCGTATTCCTGCAGTTTCTCGCTCTCACCTCTTCAGAGCAGTAAGCGCAGCCTACTCCCGCCTGCAGACATTCGGAGCAGGAGCTGGCCCTGGAGGCAAAGCAGTAGTTCTCTGTTGGAGCAAAAAGAAAATGGAAAACTCTCAGAAGGAGTCACAGAGAGGAAACGCAGTGACAACCGAACCAATGAACTGCAGCTCAACAAGCGCATCTTCAGATCTGTAGTCTGTCATTTTGGTCCTCTAGTCCATTAAAGTTGTCTAAAACAGTGGGTTAATAGAGCTTTTAGCAACTTCTTCATTCATAAAAAAATAAATATATCAGTTATAGCTTTCAGTAATCAATGTGTAATTTAGTCGACGTGCTGAAATGAGTGTACAAATCTGGTGAAAATCTGCAAATGATCACAAGACAGTTTGCAGATATCGCAGGTTCTGTCAACCTGCACCTCAGTGGCTTCAAACAAACAGCACTGGGAAATATTTCAATATTTTGAATAAATGTTTTTTAACATATATCTGCTCTTTCTCACCTTCAGCATGGGAGCAGGTCAACAGGATCGCTAAAAGCACGATCCCTACCGAGAGATGTAACGTCCATCTCCCCATCTCCTTCCTGCAAGAGAAACAATACAAATGGATTAAAAAAAAACATTTTCAAATGTAGAAGAATGCTCAAATTCACTTTTAGGGAAAGAAAAGGAAAAAAAAGAAGGTCAGAGAATCTACTTTCCTCTGGTGTAATTTGAACCACCTGTACTCTCAGGGCCAGACGGAGAGAACAGGCCCAGACACTCCCCTCACCTTCACTTCAGTTTGGGTAAACAGCAGCGTCAAACTTCAGACTTACAAATTGTTTAGTACTGTTAGCAAAGAGAGAATATGTGGGTACAGCAAATTAACATAAATGAATCTTCATCTCTAATTCAAACGCTGTTAGCTGAGTTCTTTAGAAGAAACTTCAGCAGAAGAAAAGTCTGCTTCTGAGGTCTATCATGCCTAATACTAGGGACATCCTGCACTACACACACTCAGCACAGCTCCACTTTAATGGTGGAGGTGGAAATCTCAGATAAAGAGAAAACAGTTTCCCAGCTAATTTTATCTTTGCAGCAGTGTGATGGAGGGAATCATGACATGAAAGGGCAGATGCAGGGTGGGACCTGGAAACATTTGCAGCAGCATGCTGTGCAGACTCTTCACAACAAAACCACTTTATAATTTCATACTGGAATCTTGGATGGAAGCTGCAAAAAACACTCCACCGAACATGGCACTGAACAAAGGGCACTGTGTGGCATGAAATGTCTCAGTAATTGCCTCAGTGGGCAGATGCGATTTGAGTGCACACACCAAAAAAAAAAAAGGAAAGAAAGAAAAGAAGGTGATTCACGCCGTGAAGATTTACAACCCCGAAAAGGAATTTCTCCTTCGGGCGAGAGAATGACCAGTGCGAGTTAAAAACACGGCCTGAAAAACACATGGGAAAGGCAACCTGGCAACTCGGTGTGAACTTGAGCTGGCTGCAGGTGTGTGCGTGAGAAAGGGAGATCATAAAGATCTGGGCCTGAAACATAGAACAAACCAGCTCTTATCCCCAAACTTAATCAACAGTCGCTGAATATGAGCTAAAAAAAAAAGTGCAACTTTGTATTTTGCTCCCGCTCAGGTGAAATCAAAAGCACGCAGGCATTTATGACACTGACACAAATTACAGCTTTGGGGGAACAGAAGACAGAGTCGAGTCACTCGTGCTGTTTTTTTGTTTTTCTTTGCTCTGAAGGATTCTGCGAGGCATTTTCCCCAAAGCTGAGCGTGTTTCTGCACAGACAACAACATGCCCGCCAGGTGAACATACCACCGCTGGGTGCGGGTCCAACCTCGTCTTGACATCGTCAGTAAAGGGCGGGAGGGTCTTTTGTAACATGTTTGAAGGGTGACACCTGGAAACCCCCCTGCTATCTGCAAAATTCCTCCCTTAAAACCACAAATAGCACAAAGCAAGAAGCAACACAACAGGTCTGGAGAACAAGGATTACGCTCCCCATAGTTTTGAGCTGATCCACTTCACCTGTGCTACACTGCAGTCTGGGTTTTGATGTGAGCAATCATGCAGAACGAGAAACCAAATTAGCGCACACACACACACACACACACACACACACACACACACACACACACACACACACACACACACACACAAGAAGACAACAGAAAATAACCAGTAAACTTAAAGCAACTTTGTTTAAACCTCAGTCATCAGTGTTGCATGCAATTCCATGTGGCCTGATATAAAGTTATATAACGCACGTTTCACAGCCAGTCACTTGGCTCAAAATTCACGCAAACACCAACAGGTAGAGCAGCCGGTCGATTTCTCGAAACTCTGCGAGGATCGTTTAAAGAGAAGGACGCTGAAAACAATGGAGCCATCAGGCAATTTACGACCGCACACAAAGAGATTACTGATCAAACAAACCTCTTACTGTGTTCTCGCCCAGTCCAGGTCCAAAAGTCCAGCAATAAATAAGAAAACTATTTCCTCTCTATTTTTTTCTCTCTGCTTTGTTTGACCCAAGCGTTTGGTGAAGAGTTTCTGTATCCACCTGTTAGGGAAAAAAGGAAAAAAAAACCCCCAAAAACTTCAAAATCCTTGTGACCAAGTTGACAGTTCCCCTGAAAAACAGAAACGGACGCACTTCCAGCTTCCACTTTCTTCTGTTTCTTGTTCCTGTACAGTCCGCTCTGGTCAAATATTGACTTATTTGCCCTCAAACTCCGCTCACTCAAGTAAGTGTGTGAGTGTGTGTGTGTGTGCCTCAGAGTGTATGCGGGAGAGATATGAGACGCAGTGAGAGCAGCTGAGTGAATATACTGCAAAGGCTGTGACTTGATCCCTCCTTTTGCTCCTGCATGCTCACACACACACACACACACACACACACACACACACACACACACACACGCACACACACACACACCCACACACACACACACACGCACACACACACACACATGTGTATTTATATCCTCGTGGGGACATCTCATTGACATAAT
>VOQK01035394.1:0-10273 GCA_015052645.1 Benitochromis conjunctus
GTCCATCCATCCATCCATCCATCCATCCATCCATCCATTCGCCCACCCGTCTGTCCATCCATCCACCCACCCGTCCGTCCACCCGTCCGTCCATCCATCCATCCATCCACCTGCCCGCCCACCTGTCCGTCCATCCATCCACTTGCCCTCCCGTTGCTGCTTATTTGGGTTTGGGCTGGCGTGGCAGCAGTCTAAACAGAGAAGCCAGAGACCTTCCACTCCCTGTCCACCTCTTCCAGCTCATCTGAGGGGACACTGAAGCATTCCCAAGCCAGCTCAGAGATATAATCTCTCCAGCGTGTCCTGGGTCTGCCTCTGGGCCTCCTCCTCACCCAAGAGGTGTCCGGGAGGCATCCTAGTCGGATGCCTTAACCACCTCTGGCTCCTTTCGGAGTGGAGGAGGAGCGGTGCAGCTCCATGTCCCTCCTGAATGACTGAGATCGTCACCTTAACTCTAAGCGAGAGCCAGTTACCCTTCGATAAAGTCCATTTCTGTTACTCATGAGTACAGGACTACTTCCCCCTCCTGAGGGTTTGCCAGAATCACTTTGAGCCAGACTGAAAGCTTTGTTTCATGGTGTCACTAAACTCCTCCCACACCTTGAGCTACTCCCATCTCCACCCGGCCTGCATGCCGATATCTGTTGACATAAAATGTCAGAGGAAGGGTGCGGTAAAGACTCGATTTCAGTCCCTACAGCTAGTCTAGAAAATAAATGAACCGTACACAACTTTGCATCTGTTCAAACTTCAGTTTTTGCTAAATTACAGCCTTCTTTTTTCTTTCAGCAGCTTCCTTTAGTGGTCACCACAGCCGATGATCTGCCTCCTTCTCACCCAATCCCCAACAGCCACTTATGTCACACCAACTCTGAGTGCCAAGAGTGCAGTGCAGTACCTTTGGGGGGACTGTTGACAAGCTGATGGTACAATAAGGTAGACTGTAAGGTCGGGCGATATGTAAAAAGTTTCCAACCAACAATCGTCAGTCCAATAACCGACAAAAGGCGATATATTCGCGCATGCGCAGACTTTTTGATGGGCGGAGCAATGTAATCATGCATGGACTGATTTGTGCGCTTACAACACAGAAGTCCAAACATGGACGAACTAACAGCCAAGTTGCACACTGGAGGAGAAGGCGCAGATAGAAATGGACTGTTACCTCGGCGAGGAGGTCGTAGACGGAGGAGACACATGGCACGGAAATATATGAGTTTATATATATATATGAGTATGAGAATATATGAGTGCCACAGGCACGCCTTCAGAGCGCATCCTCAGCACCGCTGGTGATACTGTTACCAGCTGAGCACACTGCTAACACCTGAGAAAGTAAACATGCTGTTTTCCTGTCAAAGACTTATTTATTTATTTGAGATGCCCCAAATCGCACAAAAGACTAAACTTTACGTCTGAGATTTTTTTAATGTTCGCTGGAAGAAACATTTTAATTTTGTTTCACTTTGCATGTTGTCTGGTCGAGTGTGTCAGACAAACACTGGACCTGTAAACACGGTCATAGTGGGAAAAAGGAGCCCGCTTCTCGTTGTTTCCCTCCCACCACTGTGGTTTTTTATTTAAATAAAATAAAATAAAAGGAGGCTGCTGTTAAAATAGCGCTATTATTTATTTCTGTTGACTGCTTCTGTTAGCTTCTACCAACATTATTAGCAAACTTATTCATGGGCAAATAAATAAATAAATCGCCTTCGTAAAAACAATCGATGAATCGTCGTTAGTCGATATAGTCGTCCAATCGCCAAAACGTTTCTCTCAGCTAAGCAGATTTAGCTTTGAAAGTTGATTATTTTGTTGAACACACACCTGAGGATTAAATCACACTACACACCAAAATACTTACCCCATCTCATATCAGACGCCCCACCCCACCGCTGCTGGGTGTTGTTATGATGAGGTGGAGGTCAGGACAATGGTAATGATGACAAATATGACAGCTGTCATTGTGATTGGCTGCTTTCTTTGTCGCGGTCACTGTCAGACACACACAAACACGAGTTACGTGTTGTAACGCCAGTGGTTAATTCACAAAAAGTGTTTTTCTTGATGCAACACTCACATCTCACCTTTTTAAAATATAAAAGTAAGGTGAGCTGAGATGGTGAATCGCTCCCCGTAGGCCGAGTGACCACACGAACCCAGCAGGCTGCAGTGTAAACAACAGCCACGACAAACAGGAAGTGAGCGTGCAGCAGGGTGACACAACAGGCAGCGACTCCCAGTGAGACGAGGTCGGCGTCACGGTCTGACACCAGCACATGAAGGAGGAGGAAGAGGAGCAGGGTGAAGAATGACCAGATGATTCACTGACCTGACTGTCTCACTGGCTGCTTTCAAACCGACACACCAACAAATGCAGGGCGGCAGGAAACATCGCAGAGACCAAAGGAAGAAAAGCAAACAAATGCCAGAAACATTTCATATTTTAAAAAAGGCCCTGGGTATATTAAGGTGACGGTGGGTCCCTCCTTAAATAATCATTGTTGTAATGAACACTACAGCCCCCAGGTGGCAGCACTGAGGGTGTTGGAGTCAAATTAATGTAAAATAAATTAAGAGTTGTGTAACAGTGTCTTTGCATGAGAAGGGCATTTTATTTGGCCACTCTTTACTCCACTGTAAATGTCCCCTGTGGGCTTCTGTAGCCTCCAGCTACAGCACTGGAGACTGCTGCAGTTCATAACACAGGCTGAGCAAGTGGAAGTAACTGATTTATAAAGCTCCGAACATGGAGCCACAGGGGAACACACACACACACGCGCACGCACGCACACACACACACACACACACATAGCTCCTCACACAGGAGGAGGTCAGTGTATCACTCTCGCAGTAATTAATAATGTTCTGTGATTAACTGTTGAGTTCAGTAATTACACACACACACACACACACATCAGGGCAACACCTGCTCATTGTGTGTGTGTGTCAGTGTGTAACTATCAGCCATGTTGTGGGAACACTACGGGAACCTGCCTACCTGTCCTCGTAATCTAAACCTAAGGTTGAGTTCAGATTAAGGTTATGGTTAGAAACACGTGACAAACTGTTGTCAGCGCAGCGTCACTTAAACTTGCTGCTGTGCTGTGACATGAACTCAGAACAGAATGACCTCTTTATCACGTTAAGATGCGTACCGAGGTCACGTGATCGAACCCCTCGCTCACCCTGTTGCTGATAAGCCTGGTCAGGGTTCACAGCCTGATAAACCTGAGTGTGTTTACGGTTATGAACATTAAAAATTACAGTTACAACTCCACCTTTGTACAGACTAAGCAGGACTTTGTCCTCCACTAAACCCCAAAACACACTTACATATGTGACCACCTGTAAACAACTAACATGGATTCTTAGTATGACAAGCAGGGCCGACTCCTCGGCGTCCCCTGCTCATCGGCTATAAACAAATCAATAGGAAAATGATCATTCTGCACTCGATCTGTGACCTCAGTGACACTTTCCTGTTGCGTTTGTGATGTCAGAAACTAATTGTTTTAAGGTCTTATTGAATGAAACATGACATTTAATGGTGGTCCCATTAGAGACAAAACGGATAAAAAAGCAAGACGAGGATTTTGAGCCGGACCGCCTCGGGCGGCTCTGGCGGTAGGGCAGGTTGTCTATATATTGGAAGGTCGATGGATCGATCCCTGACTCCTCCAGTCCAGCTGCCGACGTATCCTCAGTCAAGTTAGAATCCCGAGTCGCCCCGATGCATCCATCGGGGTGTGAGTGTGTGTGTGCACAAGACACCGGGTGATTGAGACTTTCAGTGGAAAGCACACTGAGTGCTCAACTGATTAGAAAGGCACCATAAACTCTAAGTAGCAGTCCGTTTGCCACCCTGTGACAAGTCGTTACTGTAAATAAAAGCACTACTTTGGTTACTCAATCAGACCCAATGCTCACTCATGAAATTTATAAGAAGATACCGATGGGCACAATTTACTATGGTTACCCATCATGTGACATTATGGTGGCCATCTTCAAAAGTTCTGATACTGTTATTAAACCCAAGTGCACTGTGTCACTTAAAAACACAACATTATATATTGTAACTACAATATGGAAGATTGTGTATGCTGTGCCACGTATACTGTGTCTCCTTCACTTTATGTCCTTCACAGTGGTTCTGTGATGTTCACGTGCAAACGTGTTAAGCATTTACAACACTTATTAAGTAATGTCTTGACGCGTGCTCAATCATCCAGGTAAGGAAATCTCAGAAAGTTGATCCTGTTCATCTGGACGTAGCGTTTTCAGTGGAGAAACGTTTCATCACTCATCCAGGTGACTTCTTCAGTCTCCTCCAGAGACCAGTGATCAAAGCACCAGAACAGAGTGGTGCTAACTATCGTTATGCTACAGTCACAGTAGGGAAACATTGGTTGGACTGCAGCATGACCAGCATTATTGCTACCGTGCACAATGAACTTGTACATTGTTGCTTCTCGTGGTTTCTGTGGAAACACAAACCAAGTTTTTAAATCGACTTTTGTGCATCAAGCCAGCGATAAAAGGCTGATGGAGTCAGCCTACTTCAGCTTGTGATCCAGTACAGTGAAGTTGACAAATGTGTGCAGTCTGTTTGTGATAATATGGCAATTAACTGTGATAAATTTGCAAAAATTGCAAATCTGTTGCTGACAGCACACAGAGAAACTTACACTAACTACTCTTTTCAGAGTCTTCTTCATAGAACTGAAACGTGGTTGCTGCAGGGCAGAGATTTCACTGAAGCGTGACACTCCACAATCTTGTTGTTATACAGGAATTGGTCCAAACTGACTGTGTTCATAAATGGATATAGATAAATAAATAGATATCTAACAATCCATCCTTGACAGTCTGGAGACAGGTTGCCTCCCACCAGGCAGCCTTTTACATTGCCTTGCAACCGTCAGTGGTTGCCCAGAGGTTGAGGGTTTTGCACACTCAACCTCTAAGCCAGGGGTGTCGAACTCCAGGCCTCGAGGGCCGGTGTCCTGCAGGTTTTAGATCTCACCCTGGGTCAGCGCACCTGAATCAGATGATTAGTTCATTACAGGCCTCTGGAGAACTTCAGGACATGTTGAGGAGGTTGTTTAGCCATTTAAATCAGCTGTGATGGATCAAGGACACATCTAAAACCTGCAGGACACCGGCCCTAGAGGCCTGGAGTGGGACACCACTGCTCTAGGCGAAGAGTTGGTTGCCACGACTACTTGCATTCGGTCAACAAATGTTGAAAAAGTCCATGCAATCACCAGGCACCACTGAGAAATCTTAGTCGGAAGAAGGTTGGTATTTCTATTTTAGTGTGACTGAGCCATAACGTGGAGCTTTTCCTCCCAGCGTTGCATTCAGCAGGCAGACACACAAACCTGTGCAGCTGTTTGAACTGAAGGACTCGACAAATTCAACCCCCGACCAACATTTTCATCTAACAGCCATTAAAACACCGCAGCAGCTCTAGGACTTAAAATATCACTGTGTAACATCCCGGTTGCTATGTCAACATTTGTTCCAACATAATGACTGTGTCTAAGAGAAAAGAGAAGGCAGTGAAAGCAATGTGATAATGAGGAACTCAAAGCAGAGTAATAATGAAGGGGCTAATGGCGTCTAGAAACATTTCGACTTGCACCGCTTTGCACGTGGACACTGTGCAGATGGCCAAAAGTGTGTGTGCACATTCCTAACACTTCATTAAAAACATGATTCACAGCGATGGGGTGATGGGAGGGGATGTCTGAGGCCATATTGTGTGAGGGATGGGAACCATCAACCTCCCTGCTCGTCTGCCCGTAGGCTCGTGGCGCTCTACATTAGGACACTGAGCGAGTCTCCGGGAAAATGTGTGTTAGTAAGACAGCTCACCCAGGCCTGAGTGTGTAACTGGTTTGTCTTTCTGGATGAGTGTGTTAGTACGCTTCTGTGATTGTGTGTTTGTGTGCGTGTTTTCTGTTGCTGGTCCAAACGGGCACCAAATGGCACCAAACCCCGCGGCATCGAGCTGCTACTCACAGCAGCTACATGTGTGTCATCCCCACCTCTCTCTGGTCTTGTATTCTGCCTTGTTCTCCCCTACAGATGGTCTTAAGCCTTTCCTTCTTACTACTGCTCTCGTGTGTGTGCATATGTTCTTAGCTCTTCGGCTACATTTGGCAAAATGGCCACTAAAGCTGCAACCAGTTTTCCATACAACAGTTCAGCTTGGATACATAAAACCTGGACTTTCTTATATGACCATAAGGTACATACTACACAAAAAACCTCAATCTGTTCAGTAGTGAAAGAAGCTTACTGTCTATCTGATTGGTTGGGCTTGTCTGTGCCAGTCTTCCTGTAGAAATTGTAAGCAGGTAATGAAATGCAGGGTTTCTACCAGCATATAAAAAAGATGGATGTAGCCATCATGATGCCATCCCACTGGTTTTGGACTACTGACATCTGCTAATTAGTGCTAAGCACCAGGCTAAAATACTTCAACCCCTCTCAACAAACGATCAAACGTTTCAAAAAGCACCAACAACACAAGACAGGTCCGGAGGTGAAGCAGCTGCAGCTCCTTACGCTGCAACATGTACCAAAAAAAGCCCGTATAGCCACCATAACCACTGACTGAGACCAAGCACGCTCTTTGTAGTGGACCGTAAACACAATGAATATTTTAACATGTGAGTCTATGAGAGATTTATCAGACGTTTGAGCCTCTAGTTTTTGGCACTTTGGTGTTACTTAATTCTTTTGCCCTGTTGCTGCTGGTGAAACAGGAAATACACGATGGCGTAAACCCTTGCAAAATTTCCAGCTCCTTGTAAAATTGTATAACTAAATAAATTCTATTGGCTTTTGTACTGGAGATCTATAAATTCAATTCAATTCAATTTTATTTATATAGCGCCAAATCACAACAACAGTCGCCTCAAGGTGCTTTACATTGTAAGGTAGACCCTACAATAATGCATACAGTGAAAAACCCAACAATCATATGACCCCCTATGAGCAAGCACTTTGGCGACAGTGGGAAAGAAAAACCCCCTTTTAAAAGGAAGAAACCTCTGGCAGATCCAGGCTCAGAGAGGGGCGGCCATCTGCTGCGACCGGTTGGGGTGAAAGAAGGAAGACAGGATAAAACACATGCTGTGGAAGAGAGCCAGAGATTAATAACAAGTATGGTTGAATGCAGGGAGATCTATTAACACATGATGAATGATGGTGAATGGTGAATTGAATGGTGACATGGTGAATTTCCATGCTGAAAGATCCACTTCTCGATCAATGTTTGTAAAGATGGGCTCAGGTTATCATCAAGTATTTCTTGGGATGATGCAGAATTCATAACTGAATCTGTGAAAGCAAGTTTCCCAGACAGCAAAGAAATTCCAAACAGTCACTTTGCCCTGCGTATATACTCCACATTCACTGTAAAATTGTAACACTTGGTCTTGTTGCACATGGTTAAATGTATGGCATATTTTTTATAATTGCGCAAGATGATGATGATGATGATTTTTTTAAAATCATTTGGAGATATTTTACCCTACTGGATAGATCTTTCCAGACTCAGACATCCACATCTGAAGGTATTAGAGAGCTATTAGCTTCTTGGTATAATAACTGGTTGTCCTGTCTTCCTCCCCTCACCTCCAACCGGCCACGTCAGATAGCCACTCCTCCCTGACCCTGGTTAAAAGGGAGTTTTTCCTTCCCGCTGTTGCCACATCCTTGCTCATTGTGGGTCGTCTGTTTGTAGGGGTTTTCTCTCTAACACTCTTTACAATATAAAGCACCTTGAAGCAACATTTGCTGTGATTTGGTGCTATATTAATAAAACTGAACTATAAACAGCAGAACCCTGTCTCAAAAGTTCCACCTGTCACACACTAAGGAGGTTTCAATCACTGACATCTAACCTGGAACCACTAACTTAAAGAACGAATATATATAATAAAGCCTATACACCTTGCTTTCCTACCCCACCCCTTTGCTTCCTTGCCTTCCTCATTACACCCAGATCCCTACCCAGCCCTCTCCCTGCCCCTTTGACTGATAACCTTTGCTTCTGACAACCATGACCCCCACCTTCCACAAACAATTTCATACCTCTGCCGGTAACCGCCCACGTAGACTACATCTTTCCAATACACAGGGGGCCCCTGCCAGTGCCAAGTCTCACACACACACACACACACAAAAACCGGACGTCACCACCTCGCCAGCACCAGACCATCTGTGGAGCCTTTGTATGTCGTCGCTGCGAGCCAAGTCACCTTGCAGTTGCACAACTACTTTTACCTCTCACAGGCACCGCACACTTCAATTAGCTACACAGTCAGCAACAATGTGCGTCTTTGTGTGTGTATTTGTATGGCGGCAGGAGGCATTTTCGGTGTGTGTGTGTAGGTGTGGAAGTGTGCTCTGAAGGAGACACTGTAGCAGGAGTGCACAAATACAGGGGGCCAATGTGATTTCAGCCTCTCTATTGAAGTGGTGTAATTGGGAGCATGACCGACAGTGTAGGGACTGGAATGCTATATGTCAGACTAACTGCTTTTAGTGCCTTCTCTCTTTCCCTTTCTCTCTCGTTTGTGCCTCGCATCCAATCGCTTTACATTGCCGGTTTTCACCTCCCACCCCTCCATCCACGTGTCTTTCCTGAATGGCAATGGCAGCTCATTCTTTCCTCAGCCGCACATCCTCGCCAAGACTGCGCGCTGCGTGCAGGGGGTCGGGGCCCGCTCACCTCGACCCGACCCACCCCAAAACGAGGAAAAACAGGTCTTTGTATCAGCTTGTAAGCAAGATCTGAAGTTTCACCCACTCAGCGATGCAGAGGGACCTTGACTTTGACCCCGCGTTGTATCGGGCATCAACCAAAATGGGAGCTGTAAATGCAGAACAGTTTTCATTGAAAAGAATGTTGATCACCAGATAGGCCAAATTGTCTGAAAACACCCCTCCTACAAGGTGTTTGTTCACATTCTCACTTTCTCTTATTTTATTAGAGTGCTCGCTTCTTGAAAAGTAGCGATAATGCTGCGGCACTGTAAAAAAAAATTAGACCTTTCGGAGAGGTAGCCCAGCGAAGCTTAGCACCTAATCCACTTAGAAACCCTGCCCTCGAGTCCTTCTCCTTTCTTTTTCTTTTTCCTATGTCTTGTTTACCTCGAATGCCTCCCTCGCTGCGACTCAAATCTGTCTCAGTTTTTATGCCCCCCGCCCCTTCCCTCCCAATCCTCTCTCCCTCTGTGTGTTTCCTTCTCTCAGATCTGTGACAGATAGAAAGAGGACTACAGGGCCACGGAGTGGAGGCTGTGAAAATCTCACCACACTTTTAATGACTTTTAATGAGATTCATAAAACATGCAGAAACTTGCAGAAAAAGGGAGAGCGTGCGAGGGAGAGAGAGAAAGAAACAGAGGGAGGGAGTGAAAGCGAGAGAAGGAGAGAAAGCAGCACCGCCCGCCACCAAGCTGACAGCGAGCAGGCTTGACATTTGGCCTCTCGTAATTAGGGAAGTGCCAGATTCCGTCCCACTAAATCTCAGCTCAAAATCATTATTCTCGACGGTGTTGACTCCGCAATGTCCGACCCGCTTAAGCCCTCCTCTGTGCTTTTTTGTCGCCCCCCCACCACCACCACAGCCCACCACCCCACTCCCCCTCTCCCCCGTAAATATCGCAGCCAAAATTACATTACAGTTTTGCGCTTGCCTCCCCCTTAATTGCTTGCCCTCCAAACACAATCTGCTTTGGCAATACATAAGATGGTATGTGAGTTAACAGCGACAGTGAGTTGGCAGCGAGGCAGCTGAGCGGCGGTCTGTGAAAAAAAGGGAGCACTAAGACGAGGAGATAAAGTGTGGAGGAGAGCTGGAGAGGAGCTGATCACACACAGACAAGCTGGGGAGCAGCAGACAGATGCCATGAGAGCACGGCTGTCATCCGCACAGCCAGGATGGAGGGAGGAGAGGGAAGAGGAGTGGAAGGAGAAAAGTAAAGGAAAGAAGGGGGCAAAGAAGGCTACTGAAATGGAGAAAACTGTAATGAGAGGAACGAAATGGACGTGGGATGGAGGAGACCAGGGAACATTTAGGTAACGGGAAAAAGAGAAACGAAGAAGAAACTTTTAGGATTCAGAAAGACGGAGTTTAAATGTGAAGTAAACGCAGAACGCTTTCACTTTCTTTTTCTAAAAACTCGTGCAGTGATTGACAAAGGACACATATATAATGCATCCTGACACTTCACGGTGCAATAATAATAAA
>VOQK01035405.1:0-12565 GCA_015052645.1 Benitochromis conjunctus
AATCCTCTTCGAGTCCCAGCACACCTGGATTTGCATGCACAAGAAAACACTCCCTCTCGCACAAGGCACAGGGCCATAACAGCTGTCTTCTTCTTCTCCTTTTTAAATTTTATTGGCGGTTGGCAAATAACTGAATGGTGCATTACCGCCACCAACTGGTATGGAGTGTGACTGGAACGTAGCTAAAAACCAAACCAAAAAAACAAACCCTCCGCCCTGTCATGGGTTTGTCTCATCACTCGGCCAGCTATTTCCAATCAGCCATCATCTACGGCCAGCGGCATTTAAGCTGGATACAGCGACCATCGAAGTGGGATTATTACACTGAACTGGAACTGTCAGCTAGCGAACCTGCTAACTTTTACTTCCTCTTGAGGAGAGTCGGGCGGAGAGAAGTTTCGGGTAGCACCATTCGTGCACTGGGCTACCACAGACACTCGGGAGCGAAGGAGGAGCACAATTGGGAACTGCATTATTTGTGAACTATTGGAATACATTTTGGAGCACTGTAAGGAGGTCTTTTCACCTCAGTCTAAAAACCGTTCCTGGGTCCTCTTTCCCTCTCACTTCCACGACAATTCCGAGAAGGGAATAAAAGCCTGTCTCCAATAACCGCCAGTCTCTTTTAAACGCCGGACCGGCCGGATAATTTTTTGAATAAACGCTCCGGATATAATTGGAAGATATACGGTATACAGACTCAAATTCATACCCCCACTAATATTTGATTAAATGCAATCAACAAGCTTCTGGAATAATACTGACAGGATATTTGATCATTCTTGATTGCAGCAAACTGAATTCTGTTTTCTTATGCTTCTTTATGTGCATAGTCTTATGTGCATAATCACTGCTGGACTCCTGCTGCCGTTCATCAGTAGCAAGTGTAAGCTGTTAGTCCACACTGTTTGCCTCAGCTGCTGTCCATATTCTGGACACGGCCGTAAATTTGTAAAGCATCTAATATGAATTGATGAGACAGTGAATCTCACTTCTGAGTAATGGGAGCAATGCTGGGGTGAGTTGATGAGGATATGCTGAACTTTGCTGTTGGTAAGGGCTGCTGTTTCTGTCACTGTTAGCTGCTGTTAGCCTCTGTTAGCTGCTGATTTTGCTGCTGTTACCTGGCTTTAGTGCAACTTTAAATGTTTGAATCCAACATTGTTGGACTCAAACACTTAATAAACTGTCATATGATATGACAGTGTAATAAGTTTATTAAGACAGTTTATTACAAACTGTTTATCGTGGGAAAAGTGATGTTTTTTAGGACAGTCAGGCCTAACATTAGCTGGCATAATGTTAGTTTATAACCAGCTGTTGCTTTTGTTTAGCTTGTTCATTGTCAGCTGTCTGAAGACAGGAAGGTCACACGTGTAATGTGCTGAGAAAAAGTAAGTGTGACAGTATTTGGAATAAATGAGCATTTTATCCACATTTTCATATAACAGAGCCTTAACCTCTGTTCAGGAGATGAGGCTTAGTGCATATTGTTTGGGTTTGCTATTTCTCTTGGGGGGTTTTTTTACAGCCAAAGGAGCTTGCCTGATTGGTTTATCTACAGTTGAAATGAGAAAGAAACTTTAAAAATTAACAATATGATTTCAGTGACCTTCAAATGCCTTTGCTTCTGGATCAACTAATTATTTACCTCAAGGCAGAATAAAACACCAAACCTTCAGTTTAGTAGAATTCACTGTGTTGTATTTTGGTCACTGAAATAAGTCATTTTCTTTCTGGTGCTATGCAACAATAAATATGATGTAACTTTACTTGCAAGTGCTTTGATTCTACTTACCGTTTAATGAATTGGGGAGGGCAACACACATGATGCTCTATAAATGCTTGAGTTAAGCATGATATTTCATTCATGTAATTTTGCATGCTGACATGCCAGCATGCACAGTCAATGCATAACTCCTATAAAATCAAAATAAATTGTAACGCATCCTGTATTTTATCTCTGACACCTTCTCTACGCCAGTTTAATTATACTTCTTGGGATTTTTAACATGTATAATCCTTATGACTAATCTGGATATGGAAAAACTGATGATTCAGTGCAAGTCAGATAAAAAAAATCATAATGTCCAAAACTGTGATTGACTTTTACATTATAATACAGAGAAAAGGGGTATCCAAAGGTCATGATGCGATTCACTCATGGCCGGTCTAGTATGTGACCAGGGGTTGAGAGAAGATTGTTTAACACTGTTTGACAGCAGTCTGAGTGTGCCTTTAATGTGGCAGGTCAGACACTCTTTCCCAGCTCTTGGGTTACTGTCTTCCTATCCATTCTCATTTTAGGCTCAGCTATAGAGTACTGGATGAAAAAGATCTTTATTGAATTAGCTCCTGACTGTAACGTTAACTGCCATCAGACTGGGAACTTTTTCTCAGGTCTTTGGCCAACAGCTTTCTCTTGATGGATACGGATCGCAGACCTCACTGCCTTCTCTTTTTAGCAGTATACAGTCATTCAAGGGTAGGTCATGTAATTAAATAAAATATACAAGATCAAACAAGATTACATCTAGCAGGTCATACATATGCATTTTAAATGAACAGTGAGTTTATAAGCCAGATCCAGACTCCTAAACACAATGAATGTGTTGCATTCACCAAGGCATTCACACTTACTTTTCCAAAGAACACAGAAGTCGCTCTAGATGCAAATCAGACACATACTGTAAATATAAAGAGCCTGTATTTTGCTCTATATTACATTTCTCATTATAGACTTGTGTGGCCTCTGCGCAGGTCTATCTAACTTGACGTCAGAGATCACCCACTGAATAGACGACACATGAAAGGTAGGAGCGAAGGTTATTTTGAAAACCCCACTGCCAGACTGGCTTTGGTTTGTCTGATTTGGGCTGGACCTCACATGGTCACCACGTCACTTGTCAAATGTTTCATCTGGTTTGAAATTGGTCTGGTGTGCAAGTGGCTATAACAGCTCCAAGCTGCAGCTAGACTTGTAAATGCAGGTTTGAGTGAAAAGCAAAGCCATAATGGCACCTCATTTCCAGTCAGCCAGAACATTCTCTCACTTTTCCAGCTGAGTTTTTCACTGGAATCTGGCAATCTGGGTTAACACGGAAAGAAGTTCAGTGGTAAGATCGATGAAAAGCAAAAACAAGCTCTTGACTTTTGACAGATTTGTACAGAGAACATATTTCTAAGAACTTAGGACTTACAGGAAATATTTAATTTTTTACAACATATAACAAGAAAAATCCATACTGATAAATCTCACCCATGAAAACCAACGACATCTGGAGCTACCACAACGTAATCTACGCTAATGCCCATTTTATCTGCAGGTCTTAAGTAAATGCTTTTCAGTTTGTGGATACTGATCAGCACACCCAAGTTATAAATCAGCAATCCACATAATTGATCCCTTCAGCTTTTTTAAGACTCCATCACACACAAGTGTTGTACTCTGCAGTAGCAGCCACAAAGCTTAGGTTATTGTTTAAGGATATGTATGCCAAAATGGCCACTGATAGGTAATTAAACCTGCCGCCAGATTCTGGACCATTAAAGCAAAAACCGGCTGAAATCAGTGAAAACACTGTCTGAGCTTCTTACGTCAAACTAGGATTGACGTAAGACTTTAAGTATTTAATTTTTAATAAATACTGTAAAAGAGAAAACAAATTACTAGTTTTCTAAGTTAATTTTGCAAATTGAAATAATTACAGCGAAGTTATGGGCCAAGTTTAAGCAGACAGCTTTAACATAACAGCAAATGCATTATTAATAATAGGACTGGCACACACTAATGAGGTTATTCTACTGTTGCCCTAAAGCAGAGGACAGAATGGTTTATGAAAGCTTTTAAGACAGTTTTGGAGTCTGATAGGCTTTTATGATCATTTTTTTTTATTTTATTTAACCTTTGCTTATACAGGCTTTATTTATCCCATTGAGACCCAGTGTCTCATTTAGAAAAGAGACCTGTTCATTGACCTGTGGCTTTGAAAATAGTAGAAAAGTAAGAATTCTAAAACAAACAAAAAAAAACCTCTCCACTGGAAACTTTTAGGTCAACTTTTGTTTGTTCTTATATTAGTTTATGAGCATACCTGTCATTCTATTATCCTGTGAAATCACTGGCAAATTGTGCAGTTTGACAGTCTTTGGCAAATCGTTTTTAGTAGTAAAAAACATCCTCTAGATGTCATAAAATGTTTTTCCAAGCCTTTGAATTTCCTTTGTGGTTATCCCGAAACACATTCCTTGTTGTTTTTCAAGTAGAGTAAAGTAGTGAGCTCACGTGAAGCTTCTGCAGATGTGGATTTTTAATTTAGCTGATCTTAGGTTACATCACCCCCTGTATGTGTTATGGCCTTTTAGAATAACTGATATATATTTATATTTATTTTGTCATTTGTTTTTTAGTAAGTGACTTCAACATTTTTTTTGCTTCTTTTTTTTTTTGTCATCAAGTGAGCAGTGTTGAACAATCAGTCCAAAGTTTATATTACTGACAGACATTTTAAAGATTGTCTTTCCTCTGTTCCAGGGGCTTGGTCATTCCTGGTCATCTAAGTACACTATAATCATCCAGGTACCATCGAGGTAGGTAGCTCACAGGTGAGTCCAACACATTACTACACAAAAACAAATAATGGCTTGTAAACTGGATTTTTACAAATGGTGTAAGCAACAGTTATTCTGCTTATGCAACATAATGACACTAATGTGTGTTTGTTGCTTACACCCTTCTGTTTGTATTAAGCTGCAGCCCTTCAATAAGGCGGCCTCTTTTCCTGGAGGTTCCCCTTCCTTTGTCCTGTGACAGCTGGGATAAGCCCCATCTGTGATCCTGATAAGCAGTTATGAAAATGGATGGATGGTGTGGTGCAGCTGAACGCTGCAGCAACATGTAATGCTCTGTTGGGTTAAGAAAAAAATGGCTGTTAATGCTTTAAAAACCATATTCCTCATGACTCACTACAAGTTTTAAAAGCAATCACAAATAAATTAGATATTGGGGAAATATTGGACTCGAATAAAAAAAATTAATTAGGGAAACTGTTTTTATGCAGTGGCATTTGTCTGGCAATAGGCAAGTCCATTTACAGTCAAGCAAAAAAAAAAAAAATGTAACGTCGAGCCAAGATTATATATCTGTTTTAAAATGCCCTGTTTCCATGTGGTTTTGTCGCAGCTTGTGCAACCCAAACCCCAAACACGTATTTTTCCACATGGTTTGAAAAAGTGACACACCAGAGCTTTGAAATAACATGTCCGCCACCAAGTATGTGTGGTAATGCTGTGAACACTGGAATAAATGCTTCTCAAACAGCCTGTATATTATTCACTTTTATGGTTTTAATGGTAATAGTAACCTTGGCGATGGCATTAATAATAAAAAGGGGATTATAAAACGTGAATAATTATTGAATTATGATTGTAGCCACTTATAACATGATGCCATGAGCATTTACATCTTTCCACGCTGAAATCATTGGCTCAGTATCTGGCCATGTTAGCAATTTGTGCATGTCCATTTACAGACTTTTCAACGACTAAACACAAACCCAGTAAATTAAAAGCCAGACAGCATCTTTTGTGGTCCAGAAAACAAAAATCTGGCTAAGAATAGCTTTTGACCTAAGAGCATTTTCATATGTTCTGTCTTCTGCCTCCAGATTGGAATGTTTTTCTGACTGAGGCAATATGCCATGAGAGCAAAAAATTACACACAGTATTTTTGGCACACAAGTTAAATATATGAATAGTAGGCCAAATGGCTGGCAGTGTCATTCTGTTACAAGTACTGCACTATTTCTACATTTAAACCTTCACAAGGAACTTGACCTGTGTCTTTTGGGAATGCTTGGAATTGAGCGAAAATCGAAATTATCATGCCACGGTGGCACTCCTGTGATATCATGAGATGCTAAATCTGAATCTGAAGTGACTGAAATTTTTCCCCCTTTAGTCACCTCAATGTCTGCTCAAAACTCATCAGTATATTTTGGTTATGGAATTGCAATAAAATAAAAGCACAAGTGCATGCTTTGGAATAGGCAATAAAACTCTATTGTTCATATGACTGTATTCCACTTGTGGTTTCTTTATGCCTTGTATTTGGCTTCATGCATGAACAGCATTGCACAATATGATGGAGGGCTTCCACCATTCTCAGGAAAACTCACATACAAAATCTCACATACAGTCGCACCTGCATTAGTTTATAAAGTATAAAGTTTGTTTTTGGTTGGGACATAAAATGTGCATGTGGACGTGACTGATAATGGTGCACGCATCCTAAATGGTTTTTATTGTCCTTTTTTTACATTTTTATTTAGGTTGTAAGTTTTCCACAAAAATAAAATAACTGAATGAGTTACAAAAGTAAATGTTTAATAAGGTCGGCACTAAAAAAAGTTTCCAAGCAGCAAGTTTTCCTGATCAGCCGTAAATATAAGTTTTATCAAACAGAGCAGTTTCCGGTTTAAAGTACAGTGTGTGTCTTTCTGCTCAATCCAAACTGGGAGTTGGCTGCAAACCATGGAGGTCTAACAGCTGATGTCACCATCTTCCACTGTACTTTTCAAAAGTAAAGCCTGCACTTTTACTGAGATGCTCTGCTGGGATAGTGTGGTTACCTGCTGTAAGGTCTTCAGGCTATGATGATTTGGGTGCCATGTCATCTGCCGGTGATGGTGGTGGTCCAAAGCAGCTGTGTTCTAGGAATACTTCATGCTTCCTACTGCTGACGAGCTTTATGGAGATGCTGATTTCCTTTTCAAGCAGAATTCATCACGTGCCCACAGTGCCAATACTACCAAATGCTTGGCTAATCATGCTACTACTATGCCTGGCCAGCCAGCCAATCCATGTGACCCAAACCCCACAGACTGTCAAGAAGAACGCAAGAAACACCTGACCCAAAAATACAGACGACCTGAAGGCTGAGAAAGCAACCTGATCACCTGCATGCCACACTGCACTGATGGGGTATTTTGCATATTAGTAGTATAGTAGAGTATATAAATGAACATACATTTGATCATTACAAATGGACATTTCTGTATTGTCATTTTCGTTTTTACTCTAATCATTTGAGAAGCTGGATTTCTGATTTGATGAGCTGCAGGCTACAGTCATCAAAAAGGGCTTGAAATATATCACTTTACACTTTAATGAAATTAGACTAAAGTACAAAAATGTACTTTTTTCACAGTATTCAGATATTTATGATGACGCACCAGTAAATATGCTCCAAAGTAAAACAAGTGTTAACATTTCAGAAATTATTACATATCCCTATAATACCACAAAACATGAAACCAGGAGACAGGAGAGCCCACTTCCTGATAAACAAGTTAATTCCAAAACATGTGTGTTTACACAGTCATCTTACGCATTGTGTGTACATTAGTCAAGTAGCCCTGTGTTGCCAATAAAGGCAAGCGTGTTTGTTGGCACATGCAAAAGGCTTCAGAGCACTTATGTAAAAAGCATTAAAATTCCACACGCAATAAAACCGTTATTTATAGGACCATAACAGCCTTGTAGTTTGTCTTACACAAACCCAGAGGAGGAATCAAGACACTCAACCCTCCCATAGACACTCAGTGCAAAGGCTACTGCAACACATGGTCTCTCCATACGTTTGCATAGCTTCCTGGTCCAAGTAAGTTAGGCTGCTTCATTTTCATTCAGCCACATCAAAGCTTAAAAATTTACTGAAAATTGAGCGGATAAGAGTTTGCGGGAAAGGCAGAGAGAAAAAGGGGGAAGTACAAAAGGACATAGCAAAATAGGTGCTCTCAGTAACCCGTGTGATGTCATTGGGAAAAGTGTGTAACATTGTTAAACTGTACAAAAAAAGGCACTTGTGACACAACACTTGCGACATGAAGAAAGAATGTGTCATTCACTTGTTAAAATTCAAAATAAAGGGATTAGCAATCAGTGAAAAATGTTTTGCGAAACCCAAAGATGTCATCGTGGACACAAGGTCGGCAGAGTTCAGCAGCTCTATACTGCTGTTGTAAAAGCCTTTATTTTACATTTTTTTATAAGAAAGGAACAACCTTCAACTATTGTACTTTGGTTTTTGGACTACATGAGTACAAATGTTGTGATGATGAATTTCATTGACATTTATTTCCTCTTACTCTTCTTGTTACATTCACATGGACCGATTGTTAATTAGAATAGAATAGAGCTAGAATAGAGTCTGGAGCTGGGGGACATGATTGACCTGAGGCGTCAAACAGGTGGTGGGCAGGGTGCAAGGGGTCACTTGTGATGGCACTGGTTTTCCTGAGACAGGAGGATCTAGCGGTGGTCTCCAGGGGTGGCAGAGGGCAGTCAACAATTTTTTGGGTGGTGTTAATTACCTCTGTGTAGCCGTCTTGTTCTCAGGTGTGGCCCCTGCGTACCAAACACCCAGGCAGTAGGAGAGCATGCTTTCCACTGAGGAGCGGTAGAAGGCCAGCAGCAGCTTCTGGTCCAGGTTATTCTTCCTCAGGACTTGGAGGAAGTGCAGCCGCTGCTGGGCCTTCTTTACCAGGGCGCTGGTGTTGTGGGCCCAGGCGAGATCGGCGGAGATGTGGGTGCCCAAAAACCTGAAGGTGGAGACATATTCCACCTGTTCTCCATTTATAATAAGAAGGGAGTGGACCTGTCTGTGCCTCGTGAAGTCCATTATGGGCTCTTTTGTGGACGTTCAGCTTCAGGTTATTGTCTGAGCCATAGGTGTACTGTAGGGGGCTGAGAACACAGCCCTGTGGGCATCCAGTGCTGAGTCACAGTAGGGGGAGAGAGGTGGGGCCGAGTTAGAGTGATTGAGGCAAAATCAAGAGCTATTTATCATCACCACAGCTTACATTACTCCAGCAGATTTTATTACTATCATTTCAGACAGTAAATATAATGTCAGCACTATAGCTTTTGGTTCAAATTCAAGATCACTTTAAAGAAAAACTTACCAGGGAGTCAGTGAAAATATCACAGTCAAATCACCCTCCAGCGCAGTACAATAGCTTAAACTCATGAGTCATTTATCCATATATTTGTATTGGATCATTTGTGTTATGACTTAGATTTTTTTTCTGTGAAAAATAAAGTTATCGCAAAACTATGAACACCCTGTAACCTAATAACTTGTAGAACCACCTTCAGCAACAATAACTTGAGTTTTCTGTATGTCTTTATCAGTATTTTACATTTTTGTGGAGGTATTTTTGTCCCACTCTTCTTTACAACGTTACATTAGTTCTTTTAAGTTTTTTGGGATTCATTTATGCACAGTTCTCTTAAGGTCCTGCCACAGCCTCTCAATCAGGCTGAGGTCTGGATTTTGACAATTGCAAAGTCCAAACCTCAACCTGATTGCTTTCTTTTTGAACCATTCTGTTATAGATTTGCTGCTGTGCTTGGGATCATTGTCCTGTTCCAAACCCCAATTTGGGCCAAGCCTTAGCTGTCAAACAGATGGCCTCACTTTTGATTAGAACACTTTGGTATACAGAGGAGCTCGACTCTAATGACTCCAAGGTGCCCAACTCGTGTGGCTGCAAAACAAGCCCAAATCATCACCCCTTCACCACCATGCTTGACAGTATGTATAAGGTTTTTGTGTTGATATGCTGTGTGCTGCCAAATATGATGCTGTGCATTATGGTCAGATTTCTGCACTTTGGTCTCATCTGTCAAAAAGACATTGTTCCTAAAGGCTTGTGGTTTGTTCAGATTCAACTTTGTAAATCTAAGCTGTGTTGGCATGTACTTTTTAGAGAGAAGAGGTTTTCTCCCACTAGCTGTTCCAAACTTGTCTCGACTCTTTTTCTAATTGTACTATCATGAACTTGAAGTCTGCAGAGTCCGATATCTAGCTTTTGTTTTTTAATTTTTATTTATCTTATTTTTTTGCATTGCTCAGACTTCAGAGTCCTATAAAACATTTCATTATATTTTTCTTTTTAGAGCTTTATATAACAAAACAAGTCCATTACTTTCATTTCGAGCAGTTAAGGGCACTTCTGCATGTAGTGACAGTGACAGTGATGAGTAACTAAGTTTGTTAGATTGAAGGAAAATGTGACATTGTAATGTTTGTGTCCTGTCTGAGAAGAGAAGCAAGGCATGGATGCATGTTGCTCTGTTATTACAGCATATATCACTCTGTTATTACAACATATATCACTGGCCAGTCATCTTGTTCATCTGTTCGGTTTATCAATGTCTCTGTTTTATGATTTTATAGGGCAAAACCATATACTTTATATGCTATATCAGAGTAAAGTTGTGGGATTATACACATAGTATCTTATTTAGCTTTCAAATGACTCATAGTCATAATCTTTAACACACACCATAAGTGGTTATTATTATCATCTATCATTTTTTTATAGTGTGCAACTAAAAAGAAAGAAACATGGACACCTAATGTCGACACTGCTGCTGGCTGTCATCCAAACATCATATTTGCTGCAGAATTCAATGCAAATCCAACACACGTTCTGATTTACATTTTATGGCAGGTAGGCCAGCACTGCTACAATAAATATGACATATGTTCTGCAAAAAATGCAGGTATACACTTTCCATATGCCAAATCTGCTCTAAAAAGCCTTTATAGGACTTCCAAATGCAGATGATCTGCTGATTAATCACTTAGTTTTACAGTATAGTATTGATCCAGTAACATGTGACTTTGAGGGGTATTCGCTTTTCGGCATAGCAAATACTGCCACTCTGTGTTCCAAAACAGATGGTGCTGCCTGAGATTTCTGCTCCACTATGTGGGGCCTTCAGAAACACTGCTCCAGAAACACTCCACACTGCAAAAAAGTATAATTTTTTTTCACAAGGGTTTTGTATTTGTCTCAAAGTGTGCGTATATTCTTTAAATAAGTGAATTAATCCGAGTGGCATGACTTTTCAGTGTAAACTTTCCTTGACAACATGCCGTTTAAGTTGTTTATTGATTGATTGCAACTTATTTTAAAACATTTTTAGATCATCATTGTTTCAACTGCACATCACCAATTAATAGTGACAGTTCTATGTCAATCTTAAAGCAGGTCACACGGAATATGTAACCAACCATGGGTGAGCTTACAAGTGTTAGGCAACTATACATCGATGTCAGGCTCTTTGCAGTATCAAAAAACGCTTCTTTAAAGTTGTACTTTCTTGGTTCACGCTGTTTGAAACATGTATGGTCAAACTTTTAGATGCAACATGGAATGTCTCTCTCAACCCTGGAAGTGAAGGAACACATGCTTGTGTTGCACGTCTACAGAAGGGTCACTCTTACAGAGTTCCTTTTTTTTTTTTATCCCGAGCATCAGAAACTTTTCTTGGACACTTCCAAGGTGTTTCCACCATATTCCCAGCCCCTATAACCAGCTCCTTTATTCAGTTCTGGCAAACCAATCATTACTGGTTGACATAAAACAGGTGCAGCAGTGCTGGACACTAAATTAAAAAATCTCATTTAGTGCCAAAATTAGACAAACCTGGTGCAAATTGCTTAAATAAAACTACATTCATTTATATGTTAAAAAAAATCATCCCCAGCTGCATGTTAAGCTAAATGTTTTAGGCATTTTAGTGCTACAGTAGTTTTTTTCTGTAAGACTTACATGTAACACTTTAAACATGAAAAAGTATTAATTTATAGATATGTATGGAAGAATATAGCTTGAGAGCGCTCTTTGTTGATTGGCATTCTCTAAACTAGTAAGAGGGGTTCAAAGGTTGTGAGTCTTTAGCTTTTTGTCATAAAGGCTTTTTCTTACACCAGATTTTATACCAACACTCATTCAATTGTTCTTCTCTGGACTTGTAGTAAAGTAACATAGTCTATATGAAAACCCATCGTCACTCATTGGTTGAAGTCAATGGCTAATGCCCATTTTTAAGCCTAAAGTAAGTATAGACATATAGACTTCTGTACAGTTTGACTCATTTGCGCAGAGTCACCCTCCTCCTGGTCTATAGAAGATCTATAGCAGATTTACAGGCTAAAATTTAAGAAAGCAGCAGCTTTTCTTGGAGACATGCCAACTTTGATTCAAGAACAATATAGCAGCATAAATTATGGCTGGACACTGGTGTGGTAATCATTGCTTAGGGTTCATGCCTGTGCTTCTGTATGGCGCTTGGACACTGTACAGTTATGTTACTGAACAAACGAGTTTCAGTCAGCCTCCTTTCTGAGTTGGGGGTGACTGTCTGAACAGCCCCACACATCCAGTGTGTATCTGAGTAGCCACAGTAGTTCTGAGGTTCTTCTCTGTAAGTAGGATACCTGATCTAAAGACAGAAAACAAACTGTAAGATACATGAAAGACAAAACCCTCTAAATGAAAGGTTTATGGGTCATTGCCATTTACATCCAGATACATTAATGACTCATAATGAGTGTCTCTGATTTTTTTATGAATCAGCATGAATCGTCGATGTGAATCCACTTTGGTGGCCATGCGCTGATGTAAATAACATCAAGCACATGACTTAATCGGTGTTGCTTCCATCTCTGTATGTTTGCATTCCTCCGTATAGTAATAATAATAACAATATA